>JABXJD010002113.1:0-61779 GCA_013375575.1 Percina caprodes | reverse complement strand
TTTCTATATTTACTTACATCCCTACTGTTTTTTTTAAAGATGAACAGTTACACAAACACATATTTTCTTGTCTCCCATTTCTTTGCTTCTGTCTCCTCCTGACACCCAGCTTTCTTATTCTTCACTCAGGGTGCACTCACAGTGTAACAGATGACATGCATTGTGTTTTCCTGACACTGCTGGCACCAGAGTGTGTGTGTGTGTGTGTGTGTGTGTGTGTGTGTGTGCATGCTCATGAATTGGCACTCTGAGTATCAGCACATCGACAATAAATCTGACTCCTCGTGAATTTAGAGGGCTACCAGAGCTGCTGTTCATTTATTCAGAGCATCATACAGAGTACTGGGAGAGGTAGACAGATAATGTAGGGGCAGAGTAACAAAACTGTTGTGTACTGTGTGTAAATTTCCCATTTTATTAGGATCTATCTATCTATCCATCTATCCATCTATCTATCTATCTATCTATCTATCTATCTATCTATCTAAGCAGGTATGAATGTTGGAAGTGAGTAAATACATACTGTTTAAAGCTCTGAAAACACTGTCCCAAACTACATTGGGTACATCCCAGGTCCTTAAATTACATCCACGTTTCCTTCATTTGCTTCCTTTCTTAAGTCTTAGTCCGTCCCACCTAGGAAGCATGAGAGGCAAGGAGAGCGAGTAACAAGGAAATGTGTTTTAAGACATTCTATACATGTACAGTAGCAGGCCAGTACAAAGTTCTGTTATAATTTTTTCATACATTTCTTATCACATACGTCTTTCAGTTACTTTCGTTAAATAACAGTTGTTTTGAACGCTTGGTAGCTAGCGCTAACGCTACCATACTCTAGCTTAGCTGCTAGCGACTTTAGCTTAGCAGTTAGCCATGTCGTCTTCCTCTCCTGCTTTGTCTTGTCCGATGTGTGAGATGTTTAGTTACTCCTCTGCGTCCTTTAACGGCAATGGTATGTGTAACAAGTGTAGTTTATTTATAGACATGGAGGCGAGGCTTAGTGAGTTAGAAGTCCGTTTCCGCACCATGATAGACCAGTCGTTAGTTACTGTAGCTAACCCCCCCCCGGTAGTCGGCGCGGGCCGGCCTGAGCCTGAGTTAGCCTCTGGTAGCCGTCCCCCGGCAACTCCTGAGCAGCCAGGACATAGTAACTGGGTGACTGTGCGAGGACGAGGAAGAGTTAGCCGTAAGCTTTCAAAGGCCACGGACCGCCACCAGCCTGTTAGCGTTTCTAACAGATTTTCCCCACTCAGCAACACACCCGCTGAGAAACCGACTCTGGTTATCGGCAGCTCTATTTTGAGAAACGTGAAGTTAGCGAAGCCGGCAGCCATAGTTAAGTGTATCCCGGGGGCCAGAGCGGGCGACGTTGAGTCTTATTTGAAACTGCTGGCGAAGGATAAACGTAAATACAGCAAGATTGTTATTCACGTTGGCGTTAATGACTCCCGGTTACGCCAAACGGAGGTCACCAAGATCAATGTTGAATCAGTGTGTACATACGCAAAGTCAATGTCGGACACCGTAGTTTTCTCTGGACCTCTGCCAAATCTGACCAACGATGACATGTACAGCCGCATGTCGTCATTTCGCCGCTGGCTATCGAGGTGGTGTCCAGCTAATGATGTGGGCTTTGTGGATCACTGGCAGTCTTTCTGGGGAAGACCTGGTCTGATTCGGAGAGACGGCATTCATCCCACTTGGGATGGAGCAGCTCTTATTTCCAGAAATCTGGACAAGTTTATTCGTGGACCTAATCCCTGACAATCCAGAGCTGGGACCTGGAGGCAGAGTCGTAGTCTAACACACTTCTCTGCTCCTTTATTCCAGGAGTTATCTAGTAAAAATCCCATAGTGACGGTGTCTGCCCACCGTCCATTAAAATTATTTAAATCAAAGGTAAATAGAGGAGGAGCTGTGCATGAAAACCTCATAACAATTAAAACCACAAGTGCAATAGTGCAAAAGAATAGGAGAATTAAATGTGGACTCTTAAACATCAGATCTCTCTCTTCTAAAGGTGTACTAGTAAATGAATTAATATCAGATTCTAATATTGATCTATTTTGTCTTACTGAAACCTGGCTGGGTGATGGAGAATATGTTAGTCTGAATGAAGCCACCCCCCCCAGTCATATTAATACTCACATTCCTCGAGGCACAGGCCGAGGAGGTGGAGTTGCAGCTATCTTCGATTCTAGTCTACTAATCAGCTCTAAACCTAAACTACATTATAACTCATTTGAAAGTCTTGTTCTTAGTCTTTCACACACAAGTTGGAAATCACTGCAGCCAGTTCTATTTGTTATAGTGTACCGAGCACCTGGTCCATACTCTGAATTCTTATCTGAATTTGCAGAGTTTTTGTCAAATTTAGTGCTAAAAACGGACAAAGTTGTTATTGTAGGGGATTTTAATATTCATGTGGACGATGAGAATGATAGCCTTAGTACTGCGTTTATCTCTCTTTTAGATTCTATTGGTTTCTGTCAAAGTGTTCATAACCCGACTCACCGTTTTAACCACACCTCGATCTTGTTCTGGTCTATGGTGTTGAAATTGAACATTTAATGGTGTTCCCACAGAATCCCTTTCTGTCTGACCACTGTTTGATAACTTTTGAGTTTATACTGCTGAACTACACGCCAGTAGGCAAAACCTTCTATACAAGATGTCTATCTGATAGTGCTGTAGCTAAATTTAAGGATGTGATTCCATTAGCATTTAATTCATTACCAAGTCACAAAGTAACGGAGGACTCCTATGCTATTAGTCCCTCCCAAATTGATCATTTTGTTGATAGTGCAGCAGGCTCGTTGCGAATGACACTCGACTCTGTTGCCCCTCTAACAAAGAAGATAATAAAACAAAGACGGTTAGCTCCATGGTATAACACTGAAACTCGCAAATTAAAGCAAATATCACGGAAACTTGAGAAGATTTGGCGTTCCACCAAATTAGAAAGTTCTCGTTTTATCTGGCAAGATAGTCTTAAAACATATAGGAAGGGCCTCCGTAATGCCAGAGCAGCGTACTACTCGTCATTAATAGAGGAAAATAGGAACAACCCCAGGTTTCTTTTTAGTACTGTAGCCAGGCTAACGGAAGGTCACAGCTCTACTGAGCCAAGTATTCCCATAGCTCTTAGTAGTAATGACTTTATGAGGTTCTTCAATGATAAAATTATAACTATTAGAAGCAAAATTCACCAAGACCTGCCTTTAACTGGCACTGACTTATCTCTAAACTCAGGAACCTCAGAAACAGCTGTAAAACCAGATATATGTTTAGATTGCTTTGCTTCACTTGATCTTTATCAATTTAATTCAATTATTTCTTCATCTAAACCATCAACCTGCCTCTTAGACCCCATCCCAACTAGGCTACTTAAAGAAGTTTTACCCTTAGTCAACACTTCTCTACTAGATATAACCAATCTGTCTTTATTAACAGGCTATGTACCACAGCACTTTAAAGTGGCTGTAATTAAACCTCTTCTGAAAAAGCCCAACCTTGATCCAGATGTTTTAGCCAACTATAGACCTATATCCAACCTTCCATTTCTCTCTAAGATTCTTGAGAAAGTAGTCGCCAAACAGCTGTGTGACTTTCTGCATAGCAACAGTTTATATGAGGATTTTCAGTCAGGATTTAGAGTTAATCATAGTACAGAGACAGCACTTGTGAAAATTACTAATGACCTCCTAATTGCATCAGACAAAGGACTTATCTCTGTACTGGTGTTATTAGATCTTAGTGCTGCATTTGATACCATTGACCACCATATCTTATTACAGAGACTGGAACATTTAATTGGCATTAAAGGGACAGCTCTAAGCTGGTTTAAGTCTTATTTATCAGATCGATCTCAGTTTGTTCATGTTAATGATGAATCCTCTGTGCACGCCAGAGTTAGTCATGGAGTCCCACAAGGATCTGTGCTCGGTCCAATCCTGTTCACTTTATATATGCTTCCTTTAGGCAATATTATCAGGAAGCATTCCATAAACTTTCATTGTTATGCAGATGATACTCAATTATATCTATCGATCAAGCCGGATGAAACTAATCAGTTAGCTAAACTTCAAATGTGCCTTCAGGATATTAAAACCTGGATGAGCTGTAATTTTCTAATGTTGAACTCAGATAAAACTGAAGTTATTGCTCTGGGACCCAAGCACCTCCGTGACGCATTATCCAAAGAGATAGTTACTCTGGATGGCATCACTCTGGCCTCCAGCACCACTGTGAGGAATCTTGGAGTTATCTTTGATCAGGATTTGTCCTTTAATTCCCACATAAAGCAAATTTCAAGGATCGCCTTTTTTCACCTGCGTAATATTGCTAAAATCAGGAATATCCTGTCTAAAAATGATGCAGAAAAACTAGTCCATGCATTTGTTACTTCTAGGCTAGATTACTGCAATTCTTTACTATCAGGATGCTCGAAAAGTCCATAAAAAGTCTTCAGCTGGTCCAGAATGCTGCAGCACGTGTTCTGACAGGAACTAGGAAAAGAGATCATATCTCTCCTGTTTTAGCTTCTCTGCATTGGCTTCCTGTAAAATCTAGAATAGAATTTAAAATCCTTCTTCTCACCTACAAAGCTCTTCATGGTCAGGCACCATCTTATCTTAAAGAGCTCATAGTACCTTACAACCCTGCAAGAGCACTGCGCTCCCAGAATGCAGGGTTACATGTGGTTCCTAGAGTCTCTAAAAGTAGAACAGGAGCCAGAGCGTTCAGCTATCAGGCTCCTCTCCTGTGGAACCAGGTTCCAGTTTGGGTTCAGGAGGCAGACACAGTCTCCACATTTAAGAGTAGACTTAAGACTTTCCTCTTTGATCAAGCGTATAGTTAGGGCATAGAATTGAATATTGTCCGCCTAACCCGGCCTACCTGCTTCTCGTCATAGTTGTCAGATCTATCTATCATACAATCAATAATATAATAAAACTAGAGGGAGGCAGGGCATACAACCCGATCCGGCTGGGGAGAGTCTAGCCCGATCCGGCAGCTCTCTTTACCCTGTCTCTCCTAGTTAGTCATGCTCTCCTAGTTAGTTATGCTCTCCCAGTTATGCTGTAACAGTTTTAGATTGCTGGGGAATTCCTTTGACACACTGAGCTCCTCTCTCCTCTATCTTTTATCTTTCTATCTTTCCATTTGTGTGCATCTATGTCCCAGAAATGCTTGTTACTAACCTAGCTCTGGGGAGTCATTCCCCGGAGTCCTTATGTTCTTTTCCCCCCAGCATGTTCCCTCGGATCAGGAAGGCTCCAACATCATGGTAGCAGCTGTAGCCATGGTCCCGCTACACGTCCTGCGATGCCGTGTTCATCCTGCTACGTCCTGCTGTGCCTTGTAATGCCGCACAATTCCCTGCTAAGCCATGAACTACTACAAAGAACTACTACAAACTGTTATCTTTTCTGTGGCTGTTATTGCCACTCTTCATTCTAACCCCAACCGGTCGTCAGACACCGCCCACCACGAGCCTGGGTCTGTCCGAGGTTTCTTCCTAAAAGGAAGTTTTCCTCGCCACTGTCGCACTGTTGCTTGCTCTGGAGGGAACTACTAGAACTGTTGGGTCCTTGTAAATTCTGGAGTGTAGTCTAGACCTACTCTATCTGGTCTAGACCTACTCTATCTGTAAAGTGTCTTGAGATAACTCTTGTTATGAATTGATACTATAAATAAAATTGAATTGAATTGAATTGAATTTGAATATTTTTCATAATAAAATGTATTTTGATTATCTTGGCTAGATGGGCCAGTGCCGCCCTGGCCCATTACTGACTGCACGCCTGCTCTGAAGCGTCACCTGTGTCGGTCACCTGTGTGGGCAGAGTTAGCAACAGCTTATGAGCTGCACAGCTTTTGGGAAGGCTGCTCTCATGTATCCTCGCTCATAGCTCGGAGAGCCCACATCGATCCTCCATCCTAGCTCCTCGGGGCAGGAATGAGAGCTTTGAGATGGACTTCACGGAGGAGGGCCAGAACAACTTCTGGTTCAAGTGAAGCGTGAGGAGATATCAAATAAGAGACTTAGGAAGCAGCAATAGCTTGCACGCCAGCGGTAAACCCACACAGGTGCTTTTAATTATTGTTTAAGTTAATTAGAAGTCTTCTCAGAGCTGTGTGGGCGTGTACAGACTGTGTTTGACTGAAATCACCAGACTTTCCTCTTAGCTTTGTTGCAGCTGTTTGGGTTGAGCAAACTGCACCTTTAGCACTCTTTTTAATACATTAAGGCTGTTTCCGACTACATAGTGAGTGTTGAGCAGAGTACTATCTATCTATCTATCTATCTATCTATCTATCTATCTATCTATCTATCTATCTATCTATCTATCTATCTATCTATCTGTTTATTCTGTTGTCCTGTAATATTGAAGATGATGGCATGGCTAGCCGAGTGGCACTATTTACTTGATATTGTAAGAATATCATTCTTGTATGTTTCGTTGTGTTGTGCATTATCAAAAAAAACTCCCTCCTCTGCTTTTTTCACAAATCGCACCGTGGGTACACGGACCCACGCTAACTGTTTTCAGCCTAGGCTTAACCCTCCTGGTGTCCTCGGGTCAAATCTGACCCCTTTAAAAATGTCTATATCTGAAATATGGGTTTCTTTTAAACCAAATTACCACAGAAAATGGATTGGATTCCATACAACGCTCTTTGTAAATACAATTCACTCTGATCTTAACTATTAGTCAAAATAATTCATAATTTCTGCTTTTTTAACTCAAATATTAGGAATAATTCTATATAAAGGAAGGTCATTGACAATGAATTCCAAAAATTACTATAAAAGTAGTAGTAGTAAGGTAGTGTTAGTGAAAACTAAAAACTAAAAGTCTGAAAAAGGGACAAAGATGTCAAATTTTTGTCCATTTTTCACCCAGGGGGACAACGCAAGGGTTGACAGCTCACAGAGCTACTGGAGCTGTGCTTGTAACGCTTTTAAAAGCTCATCATTTTGAAAAAGAAGTGAAAGAGACTGATGTATTGCCTCCATGTAGCTACAAAGCTCCACAGAAAGCAGTGCGTTAAGCTATTTATTGGCGGAGAAACCTAACGAGCACATGGTTGTCTCCACTGGCATTCATTGTTAAATCTGTGAATCAAGTGACAGCTGCCATCCTCCCAAGAAAGAGCAAGTAACAAACTTTTACACCCAAATTTCAAGCCTTTTAAAACCCAGTCTGATCCCGTTGATTCTGTTTGGTGAAGGATCGGTGAGTCTTAATTTCAGTAAAAGCTGGCTCCTCTCCTTCCTCCTTTGTTATCTTTGTTTTGCTTGCTCCTTCTCCTCCCTCATCACAGCAAAGAAAGAGGTCACCATCTGTGGCAACAGTTGACACCTCATCTATTAATCACATCCGCATTTACTAACATATTCAATACAGCCTGCCAAATGCACGCAGGAACATATTGTGAGTAAATATTTCAAAAGCTCTACGTATGTCTATTAGTGCCAGTGTCTCCTTCGTTTAACTGTGAACAACTTGTAGGTGTCTTGAAAAATAAACTAAGCAAACAGGTTAAGGAGATGCAAAGCTCTTGTACTCCGTTAAGCTACCGTTGGCAGTCCAGTAGAGTTAAAATCAGAGTGACATTGTCATCCAGACCGCTGCAGGCGTACCAACACATTCTCACTCCCATCTCGTAAAATACGGACGCTTGGTCAAGTGCCTGTGTCGTCGTTATCGACGCTAAAAGTCTCCTTTAGAGTCATCTAACACGCTTGGTCGGGACTCTTGGCGTCCCTTTTGACGCTGTTAGGTTAACCCTTTTGTAGTCTTCCCCTCAACATGAAAAACTTTTGTTGTCCCCATCTCAATATTTTTGTTGCTTTTTTTTGGGGGGGGGGGGGGAGGTTTCAACATTTTTATCCTTTTTTTCCGCCAATGTCTTTGTCCCTTTTGTTGATGTTTTGTCACTTTTTTGACATTTTCCCGTTTTTCCCAAAGTTGTTGACTCTTAATTCCAGTGTTTTTGTCACTTTTTCCAATATTTTTTACGTTGTTTTTCCCAATGTTTTGTTGTGTTTTTGTCCCATATTTCTGGTATAAAAACTTGAAAACGGGTCAAATTTGACCCCAGGACAATATGAGGGTTAAGGAAAAGCTTGTGGGTGGGCTTACGGTTCTGTGACCTGCGGGTACAGTACGGTTAGGTTTAGGGAAAGTTCGTGGGTGGGCTTACGATTCCCTGACACACGACAATAACGGGACGGTTAAGGACATACGCGGGACATGAACCCGCTCTCCTGGGTGAAAGTCCTGTGCTTGACCCATCCACCCTCCTGACCAACATCTCTATGCGGAATTTCCTCCTTTCATACTACTCCCTAAACCCCGTCTAGATGCTGCTCTCCCCGTTCTCCACAAACGCCGAAGGACGCCTTATTCGTCACATCAGACGCAGACAGCCAATGTCCAAACGTCCGTATGTTATGAGTTCGGAGTGAGAACGGGTTGGATTTACATGTTCAACACTGTTAGAAGCTCATAAGATCTTTACTTTCTATTGCTTTAATAAACAGGCAGCATTGTGCGAAAAAAGGTTAGTTTGCATCCCTTTCGGATGGCATAATGTAAAATATGTCACCAACGCTATCTGTGTTGCTGAATCTATGGCTGTACTCCAGAGCAGACTCTGGCACACTTTGTCCCAGGGACTTACACCAGGCACGGATGCGCTGTCTTCAGGCTAGGGGTGGAGGAAAAAAATCAATACAGCAAAGTATTGTGTTATTTTCAGTGGCAATACTGCAACGATGCACAGGCACCAAGTATGGATCTTTTATTACATATGTGTTCCTCAGTTTGTCTGCTTGACGATCCCATTTTGCAGCAATGAAATTGATGTGAGATTTGAGATCTAATCTGAGAAATGTATCTTTTTAGATAAAACAGATGTTGACAAAGTTTCATTTTGGGGACGTCATTTGAAATTGGGAAAAATTAGAAGTTGGAGAAAAGGTTATAAATTGCAATATATCGCAGAATATTGCAATATGTTTAAAATCGCAATAATATCGTATCGTGGCATAATTATCATGATGATATCGTTCCGGGAGGCGTCTGGTGATTCCCCCTAGTTCAGGTGCAGATCTGCGCTGTGGTTTTGTTCGGCCTTTCCGTGCTTCACCAGGTGCGTCTCCGGAGACGCGCTGCGTGGACTCACTCCCAGACGCGTCTGGAGTGAGGACTGTGCCTTGTTCTTGTAAAAAAACACATTTATTCCCGTGGATAACCAGGTATCATCACAACCAATCACCAGACTAAGATTTACAATCTCATTCTATTCACCTCTGTGCACCCTATTTATTAACCTCTACAGATTGAAATAAACGGGAGGCGACTTCAGTAAAAACAGTTAGAGTATAAAGTTTACCGTAGAATACAGCTGTTACTACTCCCTTTTATTGGGATAAAAAGACAAATAGGATCATGACCATTAGTGCATGAGTGATATATATTCATTTAGTGTATGTATATGGATAGCAGAAAGCCTCTACAGTCATCTAAAGCCACACAAAGTAGACGACCCAACAGAGAGGACAGTCACACTCTCTTCCAGTGACCATTCATCTATTCAGTGTTTCATATTCTGCATGGGATGATGATGAAAAGCAATTATTCAAATTACAGATACCTTGCCAGTTAAAAAACATGACATGTAAGTCCATGGATGAAATGGATTAGGGGCGGGTGGAGGGGTTTCTCTCACCTTCCATAGGTCACAGCTTGAGCTTATCTGGTTGTCAAACAGCCATTTCAATAATATGTTAAGTTTCACTGCAATCCTTGCTGTGTTCTGCTGGGAAAATGCTGCTGTTTTGACATGCTACACATCCCATAAAATTCTGACCTTTTTAAGAGCACCTGATTGCTTGACATTTGCAGTGACAAGTAAACTTGTGTTACCGCTGTTACAGGGCAGAATGTAAAGGAAAATCAATGTCACACGTACGAGAGCAGCAGGCAACAACCTTGTGGTTAAAAGCACATCCACTCTGACATTCTGGGCACAGATTAAATATAAAGAGGGGAACATAAGAGTACATGGAGAGCATTGATGTGTCAGTGCCCAAACACAAGACATCAACACTACTTGAGTTTAAAAAGATGAATAAATATACCAATTATATGAAGATTATTTTTATATTGGGACTACAGGGGGAAATGTAAGAGCTAAGCAAATGAGGCTTGATCATATCCCGTACAGCAGCAAAAGCTGATTATCTACGTGTTAAATGTCTTTAAAATCTTGGTCCCTCAGAACTGAAACATTAACCCTTTAACATTTTTTTTGTCGCTTTTTCCAATGTTTTTGATGTTTTTTTTGTCACTTTTCCGATTTATTTATTTTTTTTAATTTTTTTAGCGTTAAAAAAAAGAATAAATAAAAGTGTTTTTGATGATTTTTTTCCTGCGTTTTTGTATTTTTTTTTTCAACCGTCTTTTGTCATAGTTTTGAAATAGAAAGTTTTTGGAAACGGGTTAAATTTGACAAGAGGACAACAGGAGGGTTAAAGCCACTGTAATTAGTATTTTCATAAAAAGGATGTACCAAATGTTTATGTGAAAGAGGTTGCTCGTAGTGACGTATACAGAGAATTATCACCCGATCAGAAGCTCCCATCGACTTTAAAGAGCTTTATCGTGATTTTAGCTCATTATTTAGCTGTCCAGCTTGCAACTTTATTGTTTTGGACTCGCTCATAGCGTTGGATTTGGTAGGTGTTTTTATTGAAAAAACAGCTAACTGACACAGAAACAAGACTCCAAATAAATGACCACGTTACTCTGTAACTGCTGGATGTGGAAATACGCAACAGTTTGCTAACAAGTTTGCATATCCGTTCATAACTGATGATATGTCAATATTGCGTTCGCAACTTGTTTCCGATGCCCCCAAGTGGCCAAACAAAATGTGCGGAGTGGCTTTACCGTACGTTCACACCGCCACCAACTTGAGCGTCTAAAGTTACCGGAAGTCATTCATTTTCAATGGAAGCTTCTCTCAGCTGCAAGGAGCGGCAAATCTGTCGGCGTTGCGTTTTGGACGTTTTGAGCTTGTTGAAATTTTTCAACTTTATGGTAATGAGCTATGACGAGGTTCAGCGGCAAGCAGCGGCCAATCGGGATATAGACGTCCTTCACGCTGACTGATTCCGGAGAAACTTTCATTCCTACCAAAACATTTGTTCTGAGGAAATGGAGGAGAAGCTCATTATCGCCGTTGCTGGGTTTCCTATCATTTATGATATGACGTTGTTTGCGTATAGGGACCAGTTAAAAAAGAACGAGGCGTGGGATGAAATAGCCGGGATAGTTGGTGTGTCCGGTGAGTTGGCGAAGTGCGTGTTGATGATTTATAATCTTTTTAACCAGGAGGGAAATGAGCAGTGCACCGTAGCATGCTAGTCTTCCTTGCTTGATGTGAATGGTACAGTCTGTTTGCAGATCATTTTAACCTTTTATTAAATGCGTGAAATATTTACAAAAGCGGGAATGCCATTCAGTTGCTCACAACACCGATTTGACCAATTGCATTATACAAACGCCGCCACGTCAGAGCGGCAAAAGCGTCCGAAAGCTTCCCCGTACTTTTTGACAAGCGTCCTTGGCGGGGCGGCCAGAGCTTTTTTGCAGCTCAAGTTGGTGGCGGTGTGTACGTACGGTTAGGGATGGTGATGCCTGTTTTTCTGGTCGGTCCACCAATTTAGACATTC
Source organism: Percina caprodes (assembly GCA_013375575.1). Lineage (NCBI taxonomy): Eukaryota > Metazoa > Chordata > Actinopteri > Perciformes > Percidae > Percina > Percina caprodes. The sequence continues at coordinate 50,027 of JABXJD010002113.1, read as the reverse complement.
ATGGTGCCCAGAAGATGAATCCAAATAACCTTATAACTAGCGGGTCAAAAAGATTTCATTAATCCTGTAAAATTTCTCAACATCTACAAGATGAAATGGCACCATGTAGGCTAGTAACTTTGGTAATCCCCTAACGGAGCCACCATGAGGTTGACGTTTCTAATTTCCAATGAAGTGTCTCGACTATTACTTTGAAATTCAGTACACACATTAAAATGAATGTCCTTGTGTTGATGGATTTAAATAACTCTAAAATCCCCTGACTTTTTATTGAGCAAAATCTTCAGGTCAACATTTAAAATCCAATTCTTGTAACAGAACTGATGACATTTACCATCAGCCTCAGCTGCACTTTGTGTTTCGTGCTAATTTGCAAATGATGGCATGCTAATAGGAACCAAAATGCCTTGTGGAGAAAAAGGTCTGGTTGAGTTTAGGCAATTAAATATACTTAGTCTACAAGGCCCAAGGCAGATTGGCTTAATGGTTAAAACAAACCAATGTCAGGTGTTAGAAGACAGGATAGGAAGCGTCGTTATGAGAGATGGTGTTGCAGCATTTCCACCCTACACTGCTTCTTAAACAAAGCTCATTTTTACCCTCTTGAACAAAACCAATGATGTCTTTTCTGCTAAGGTTAGCTTCTACCATGTAGAGGTGAATGGATGTGCCTGCAGCTAACGTTCAGTCAGTGTATGTCCTCTTCTAAATCCCAAAGCTTTCTTTTAACAATGCTGCAATGTTTCATGGTAGGTTTTTCCTTAAAAGCTGGGCCTTCTCAACAATCTAACAATCTCCTAACTGCTGCATGTCACTGTAGGCTACGGGATACATCAAAGTGGCTCAAAGGCGAGAAGAGGTTAAAAAGAAGAGGCCTCAAAGAATCCTTTGATCTTAAAAAAAAGTGAATGAGACTTGTCTCCTCCTCTCCAAGGACATTGGTTTTGACCAGCCAAGTGCTTCAGTGGATTTAAGTGGCCCCTGGTGGACGGCATGTACCTGAAAAAGAAGAAATGGATTACATTTCATTTATTTTATTTATAAAAGGACAACGCACATGAATTAACATTTCTGTAGATGTGCCAGTGTTAGCCATCCAGGTAATTTTCAACTGTAGTCCTTTGGCGAGATGTTTTGGGACAGGAGCACCAGGAACCAGCAAGACATTAGTACAGGTTGGACTTTACAGCCAGAAGTCAATAAGCCACTGTAAAGACAGCTAAAGCAACAAATAAGCTTTCTCAAGATACCATACGTGCAAAGCAGTAATAGGAAATGACAGAAAAATGAAATAAAATACATGGATGGAGATCTTGGTACAATATTAAAGTCGCACTACAGGTTAATACGATGATGAAATAGTTTAAGTACAAGATAATCTTTTATACCTACCCAGCAGGCAAGATTTAACCCTAACTCCTAACCCTAACTTGTATACTTAGATTACTTGCATACGACAAGCATGTACCATTAAAAAAAAAAAAGTTTGATAACTGGCACAGGCAGTGGTTAAATTGGGATTGTTTGAATTATTAAGACTGAAAAAAAGTGTTCAAATGTATCTCAGTGTAAATCCTTTCAGGAAGACCTAACTATTAATTAATGCTCTACCTAACTCCAATCAGCTGTTGGAGGCGTTCACCTTCCTGCTAAACCAATCAGAATCATACACAAATGCCAAGGGCCAATCCCAGAGTCACAACCTTGCTTTAAATCAGTTTCTCCCTTTGCTATCAGCTGTCATTTCAGGCAAAGAGTGCAACCCTCCACCCCCCCTTTCCACCTCCGGCTGACCAGTCCAGAGCCTCCTTCGGTCTGGTCTCCTTCGTCGCCACCACTGGTGTCTTGATTCCATCGGGGGTCTGATGGTTCTCTACCCCTATATACATATATACGAAAGACTGAAAGATTCGTATAGCGTTGGAGTATAATCACCAAAGACTTTGTACATTTCATTTGAGTTGTAAAATAAATCTTATTTCCATATCTGCAAACAATTAAGCCACAGGTACAGTACTTTGTGCGTGTGCAGGATGCTCCTGCAAAGCACTGTGCATGTTCTTCTCCTCCCTAGGGGAGTTCAGAAATACTCCCAAACTCCCAGCCTGTTGTGAGTTTTCCAAACACACACGTGGAACAGCTCCTGCCTGGCAGGAGGCTACATCCCCCTGCTGTGAAGAAGAAAAGGTTTGGCTCCTGTCGGCGCATCGCCACAGCTGTTGCAGTTGACCTTCGGCCTCGATCAAAGAGGCCTGCTTTGTCTGGTGTTAATATCAAATGATGAACATTCAGCTCCCGCTCTGCCCTTTATTTCCTCTGCCAAACAGACAGCAGGAACACATCAGCCGGCCCGATTGGTATTCACAGACGCTTGTATAAATGATTATGAGGCTGCTTGATACTGTTGGACAATAAAGAGAAGACTGGCTGCTTGAACGGACAACACCAATGCTTGTTAATGTTAATTTCTAAACACATTCTCTTGTTGAGAGTGAGATGAGAAGATCGATACTACTCCCAGACACCAACTATGAAGCTACTGCAAGAGGGTCATTAGCTTAGCCTAGCATAGAGACTGAAAAGCTTTCAAAATCTTCATTTTATCTATATCAATGAGCTTGTTACTTTTCTTTTTACCTCTTTGGTATTCTACATGTCATTGTTTTTACCCCCACATACGCCTCATTTTAATGTTTAATTTTGACAGAGAGAGCCTTCGTTTAAAGGCTCTACCACGTGACTGTGTTCCACCAATCAAACGTCATTGTGCAGTCTCAGTCACGTGACCAGACTCGATCTCAGCGGCGGGAAAGTCGTAGCAAAACAAAATGTTCAAATCAACCGTCGGCAAGGCAACACAGACAAGGAGGAACACCCCTGGTCTCATAGTGAAAGCATGGTTACCTTGGTAACAGCGCCAAACAGCAGCTACATTATGTCTGATTGAATGCTTGTGTTAAAAACTAAATCAGACGTTACTCGGTACTTTTTTACTCTTACTCAAGTAATTATTTGGATGACTATTTTTTTTACTTTTACTTGAGTCATTTTATTCTGAACTAAAAGTATTTTTACTTGAGTACAATTTTTGGTTACTCTACCCATCTCATATCTAACGTTGAACGTGACTATCATATGTGAAGACTGGGGATCTGGCAGGGTCACAAACGGCAAGACTCCAACTACATTTGTTTTCAAAAATGTAACCAAGCTAGCTAGCTAGCGCTAGCATTAGCTGGTAACTTAAGGGAAACTTTGCTGATATTTTTTTGTTGTCCGGCCATACGTGCAGATGAATGTCTCCAGTTCCAGGAGGTCTGGCTGGTTAAACTACCGTTGGATGACGCCCTTCAGAAAGGTTGAAAATCTGTAACGTTCCTCTTTAGCGATTAAATTAGCCGTAGCATACCATAAACACCACTGGCAGTTGCTGCTTCCTGGTTGGTGCTGGAGGGAGCGCACCCATTGGTTGTTGACAATGTTGACATGATTTAACATTACTAATACTTAAAAGTTACGATAATATCCAACTTGTTTGTAATTTTATTGCAACATAAAGATGGAAAAAAAAAACTGACTCAGACTGAGTTTTATGACCACCTTACTCTCTAGCCTGATTCTCAGGATTTAACTCGATATTGGAGAATAGTCTGGGACAGCGGAATCACTTGAAAAGTCGTTTGGTGTATGGTTGGCATTACATGTACACAACACACTCAATCCATAAAAATTTAATTACATTTGTTAAGGAAGGTGTTGGATCAGCATGCAATGCATCAAGTAAAAGAAGTCCCTCTGAGCCATATTATCTCATAGTGAAGAGCATACAGTTTCCAGATTATCAGTGTTACAGGGAGTCATTATTATGAGCCATGTGAAAGCAAAAGGCATCACAGAGATGGATAAAACGGGAAAATGCCTCTCCTGCAAAGGACAAACAATTAATGAATGAGGCATAATTCACAGCAAGTGCACATGTTTCCATACATGCACACACACACAACCTCCGTCCAATCAATCACAATAGAGGAAAACACAACCAGCGATGGTTGGGGAGGATTGGCGGTGTTAAATTGTCTTTCTCACAGCTGTTGCTGGTACGTGTTCCACACAGAGACTCGGATGAATTGGAAGATGCAATAAATTATAGAACACACAAAAACAAACACAGCTCAGCGGCCGGATAGAAAAAGCTTTTCCTCTGTAGTTATATCTGTCGCCCACTGGTAGCTGAGTGTGTGGCTTCCCAAAGCTTTGTCCAGACCTTTGGAAACGTCTAGTTTGTTATAGTTTAGGTGTTTTGTCTTATCTTATTGTGGTAGTCTGCTTTCCTGTCTTAATTTCTTAGCCTGGTTTTCTGTCTTGTCTTGTGATGTGTTATTTTTGGTCTTGTTCTGTTTCATCCTGTTCATGTTGGGTTTCAGGTCTTAGTCCTTGGACGCTCTCTTGTTGTAGTTTCTGTCTTGTGAGACTTGAAGACTCTTGAAGACCTTTCTTTTGATGTTGCCTTTCTTTAAATGATGTTCATTTCTTTACTGTTTAATCTTTTATCTGTTTTTATTTTGAACTGTTTCTTCTGTGTTTTATCGGTTTTATTTTCTTTTAACTGATTTTGTGTAAAGCACTTTGAATTGCCCTGTTGCTGAAATGTGCTCTACAAATAAAGCTGCCTTGCCTTGCCGGTCTCTTGTGAGTGTCTTGTATATTCTATTCTGTTTCCTGTTTTATTGTGATAGTCTTGTTTTCTGTGCCGTCTTGTTTAGTTTTACTTCCTGCCTTTGTGATTGTCTGATGTCTTCCACCTGTTTCCCAGCCTCGTTACCTCGTTACGTTCTGTATTTAGTGTTCCCCTTGTCCAATCACTGTAGTGTTACTGTGTGTGTTTTTGTCTCCTGTGTGGATAGCTGTTTTGTTAGTCTTCCTGGTTCTTATTAGTGTTCCTGTGGGTTCTGTTTTTACTTGGCCTTTATTTTTGGTTAATTGTTTTTGCCTGCTTGTTTCCTGGACTCCTTTTGGTTTTTGTGCATTTTTGAGTTTTTCATTAAATCATCGTAATTATCCTCAGTTTCCTCCTCTGCATTTTGGGTCCGTTATTCACCCCCCTTCCGTAACGCTGTTGGTAGATGAGTTTAGTCGACAAAAGGTGACTGTGAGCTGGGTACAGAGCACCGCCTCATGACGGTCCTTTCAACGAACGTTACAGTTGAGTTTAGCCTGCAAAAAGTTGGTGTCATGCAGATGGTGATAGTTAAGTCACCAAAACCACTAGTTAAGTTTAGGAAAATAGAACAAACACACGTTTTCCTGGGTAAAAAGCTTTTCAATTCAATTTTATCTATATAGTGCCAAATCAAAACAGTTCTCATTGCGCTTTTCATAAAAGAACAGGTCTAGACCGTACTCTGGGATGTTATTTACAGAAACCCAACAATTCACCAAGAACAAGCACTAGGCGAAAGAGGCAAGGAAAACTTCCTTTAAGAGGCTGAAACCTCGAGCAGAACCATGGCTCAGGGTGGGGGTGGGGGCATCTGCCTTAAGAGAGAGAGAGAGAATAAATAAATATTGTAGCAGAGGGTGTCGAGCAGGAACATGGAGGCTGCAGGTGACTCCAACCACAGATCCAGACTCCACACCTCCAAAGCCAGAAACACCTGCAGGAAGCAATAGGAGTAGAGAGGAGAGGGGCGAGAGAGCACAAGACTCCAGGAAAGGGAAGAAGTCGAGTTAGTAACATGGATTAATGGGATGAGGTTGCATACAGATGGAGAGAAGGAGGAGAGAGGTGCTCGGTGCGTCATGGGAAGTCCCCGGCAGTCTAGGCCTATAATCTTTGATAAAACTCAGATTCCAGGCTCCATCCACCCTGACCCTCTCTATGTGGCCCATAGCGCTCTTATACAGCAGTAGTCATTGTGGTGCATGTACCTAAAAAAATACATGCAATACATGATTTACAGTGCATTACTTTTTGTAGCTATATGTACGACTGGTTCACGAGAACTGCCTGAGTGAGGAATTTGATCCAGATGAAAATCTGTGTAACATAATATTTTCCTACAGAAAATCAGTGTTGGCTATGTATAAAACCATAGCTATGTTTTATAAACCTCTATGGATAGCTGCGTTTTAAAAATGGCTTAAGTTTTAGTTTGAAATGAACGCCACAGTGTTCGTGGTTTCTGGAACTGTAGAGAGGCTCTTTCTGTTGTGTGAATGAGGACCCAAACGCAGAGTGAAGGGAACTTAAGAAAAAGGTTTTATTGTCCAAAGGCCGAAAAACACAGGGGCAAAGGCAAAAACAAATCCAAAAACAGTCAGGGGGGAAAAAACAAACCAGAGAAAACTCACGGGGAAATCACAGGAACAAAGACAGGAGGACAGGCAGCGCCAACTGGAGATCCTTAGGCAAACAGGTAAACAGGTAAACTAGGCGCATGGACGGGACAACGAACAGGAATGATCCGACAAGAGACAAAGGAAACACTGGGTATAAATACAAGAGGTAATGAGGTAATGGGGAACAGGTGAGACATCAGGTGAATCACATCAGGGCGGGGCTGGACAATCAGACAAACAAAGCAAAGCTAGACAAGACAGGAAACTAAACTATCAAAATAAAACAGGAAGTAGAACAAATAGACACAGGGGCACACCAGACAGGACCAGACCAGGGAGAAGACCAAGACAGAAACACAAAAAAGGCCAAAGAAAGGGAAAAATAATCCCAACTACAAACCCAACCCACAACACTTTCATCCTTATCTCTTCCTCTCATCCACTGGCTGCCATGTTATTTTCCCCATCATCATTATGTCCCTCCTTTTTAATTATCACTCTAATTCCCTGTGTAGTTGCCCATCACTTCACACCTCCACTGAAGTTAAATTAGGCCCTTTACATGAACCTTTGATACCTTGCGACTGACTCTCCCCGTTTCCACGAATAAACCAATTAACAGAATTTTCCTGTTCACGTGAAGGGCTGTGTGCCTGACAACAGGATAACACCCCCCCAATTTCCCTCCAGCTGAGCACAATGTAACTTCTAGCACAAGTACAAGAAATTAGGATGCCATTTCGCCACAACTCCAACAAGTGTATTGCTTTTTTTTTTGTAGTCGACATCAAAATCCACCTTTAATGCCTTGGGTTTGAGTTTGCACTCGCAGCTAAAGAGCAGTTTCCAAGCAGCAGGAACATGTTTAATCTGACAGCATGTGAAGCAGGTCTCATTATCAGGGTAGGAACGGAGCTCACATACTGTTTCAGGAAGTAAGAGGTACATTTGAGCACACGTTCTGGGATGATGTGCTGAATGTATGTAATAAGCAGTTTGCAAGATAGAAATTCCCCTTAAGGAAAATTCACTCGACCTATTTCGCCTACTTTGAGACTCCCGAACATATTCAGGCCTGGGAAACAGCCCACTTTAAAAAAATAATAATAATCAGAATGCTTTGTTTTGCTTGAATTGCTAAATTCTATGACAACTAAGGAACATGTTTGCTGACATTTTTCAGGGCTTTATGTGGGCCAAATGTAAATGTGTGTGACATATGCAATAAAACAGCCAAAATGTATTTGACTTTTTTTGATTAATAAAAGCAAGTCAATAAAATGTACATGTCTGGCCCTTGATGTGATTCTCATTTTCTAATTTTTGGCCTTAGTGGAATTGAGGTTGCCACCTCTGCTCTGGTTGAACACACTCCCTGTGTAGGTGCCCTTTATGTTACACCTCACCATCCCCAGGAAAGATGTTCTGGTTGTGTTTTTAATCAAAAAACATGTGTAATTTCCTCGGTTATGGACACATAAAGTGGGCACATGTATTTACAGTTCATATGTCTGAACATGTGTGAATGTACAGCCCAGTCTCACGGCAGTTTGTGAAATAGTCACATTATTTAAGCTATTGATTTGTGTACACGGACACATTTAAGTAGTTTTTTTTTTGTGTTGGAGAGCACGAATTTTCATCTAATGTATGTGAATGGATAGCATGTTTCCTGCTCACAGCACAACTATGTTAGCGAGTAGTATGAAAACCCCAAAATGTTGTGGTTGCTGTTGGTTTTGGGGTTCTGTTATCGTTTCCTGTTATACTCCTAGTTTCCTCCCCTTGTCTTGTCTAGTTGTACTTCCTGTCTTGTATCTTCCCATGAGAGTGTTCTGTTTCCTGTTTTATTTTGATAGTCTAGTTTTACTTCCCTTGTTTTCCCGCCCTTGTGTCACCTGCCTCTTGTTTCCTTGTTACCCCGTGTATTTAGTGTCTCTGTTCCTTTTGTCTCTTGTCAGATCCTTTTCATTTGTGTGTTCCTGTCTGTGCCTTCAGCGTTTAGACTCTTCCCAACCGCCTTCCTTTCCCTGGGAGTTTTTTCCATCCCCTGTGCTCTATATTTCGCCTTTTTCCTGATCTGTTTTCATCTTTTCGGACATTAGTTTTTACCTCCTTGTGTTATTTTTGCAGACTGCTTTTTGGATCCCTTGTTTGTTGGAAATCTGTTTTTTTTTTTTTTTGTTAATAATAAATCCTCATCACAAACTCTCTTCTGCCTGCCTGATGTCTGCGTTTGGGTAACTGTAACACAATGTGGTTCAGTGCCTTGCTCAAGAGCACTTTGGCAGTGCCCAGGAGGTAAACTGGTACCTCTCCAGCTACCAGTCTCCACCACCATACTTTGGTCCGTACGGGACTTGAACCTGCAACCCTCTGGTTCCCAACCCAACTCCCCACGGACTGAGCTATTGCCACCCCCATTAAGTGCTGAGCACCACAAAGAAAGGAGAAATTGAAATACATTAGCTCAAAATTTGTGCTCACCACCATGAAAAACAACAAACGTGTCCGTGTACACACATCAATAACGCGTGTGTGTGTGTGTGTGTGTGTGTGTGTGTGTGTGTGTGTGTGTGTCGTTCGGCTGTGAGCAGCTGCCTCAGATCCATCACAGCCAATCTGCAGATTAGAAATCCAAGTCATTACTGCAGCAGAATTTCTTTCATGTCAGTCACCATTATGAGGAAATGTGTTTGTCTGTAAGTAATTCCACAACCCAAAATGAATTCAGAGTTACATCTTACAGCGAGAGTAGAAAGAGGGCTGCCATGGAGTACATGCAGATTTATATTATGCACCATGCCGTGCATCCATTTTGGACCAAACTCATTACCCAAACTGCATCCTTCAACAGCCTTCCCTCCAGTACAGTACAGGGGTTTAAGGTGAAGGGAGGTTCATCTTTATATCCAGTGACCATTTCGCTGACATTAAAACTAAGGAAACCTTTAGTTATAACATTCATTTGAACCCATTTGGCTCAGCGAGAGACCCTTTTCCTTCCTAACTGCATTTTCGGGTGGAAATCATTTCAATCAGGAGAGACATGTTTGCAGATATGCAAATATAATTTATTGTACAGCTCAAATAAAATGTATAAAGTCTTTGGAGATTCGACTCCATCGCTATATGAACATTTTGTATATATGTATAGGGGTAGAGAGCCATCAGTTAGGTAGAGCATTGATTAAGAGTGAGGTCTTCCTGAAAGGATTTACACTGAGATACATTTCAATCAGGAGAGACTAGCTGCAGATATGTGGCAGTTAGTTATACACAGCATGATAAAATATACATTTATTAGGATAACAGCTGAATTGATTTAGGAGAGCATCGATTAAAAGTTAGGTCTTCCTGAGAGAATTTACGCTGAGCTACTGTACATTAGTTTGACTTAGTTTCCCTCAACGTATGGCTTTGAAGAGTGCGCAATCACGCGCTCAATGTGAGTAACTGTGACGATTTTTACAAAATGAAACATCTGTATGAGCAAAGTTCTTTGAAAGTGGCATTGCTGAATCACTACAAACAGTCTCTGGTGGTTGCAGGTTTGTTGAGTGAAGGGACCTTTCTGTAGCGAAACAGGCAATATATTCAATTTAATTCTCAATGAGGCCGGGGTGCACAAATGATGATGTGTTATGTTGGAGGCACCAGGTGGTCATCCCCCAATCCATCTCCTCCTAAGAGGACATCAACAACAACAGTGCTTGTGCTGAATATAAAAAGATTCTAACAGTCCAAGTAAGCATACACAGTATCTAGACTCTCCCCTTAAATAGCCCCTCCTAGTTTTGTCATTCACCATGTGAGCAAAACTGTCAAGACCCCCCTTTATCAGCTTCAACATTTTCTTTCTTCGAGGAGTCAATGAGGACCAACTGATTTTACCTGGATTCATCTTAACAGCCTAAAAAAGCAGGTCAGCCTAACTTGAAAGTTTGACTGCACAACAGCAGCAGCTGTTTTTTTATCTAAACAGCATATAGGGTCCTCAGGGATGTTCCACATGCATGCACTTGTTTTTAAAGTCACTACCCACCTGTACAAAATTGTAAGAGGTGTTTTACTCACAGTGGCTTGAGAAAGTTTACACACCCATGCTAAAGGTGATTAAAAAGAGGATTAAAAAAACATCTATTTTAATTCCAAAGGCCAAAGGAACTTTATCAGGATGCATAGTATCCTGATCAATGAAATAACTGGCCTTTTAAAAATGAAAATGTGCCTGCCTCTATGTGAATTTAACATAGGGGGGTGTATCTATACTCATGCCCCCTGTATTTTAACATAGGGGTGTATACTTATGCCCCTGTATTTTAACATAGGGGTGTATCTATACTCATGCCCCTGTATTTTAACATAGGGGTGTATACTTATGCCCCTGTATTTTAACATAGGGGGTGTATACTTATGCCCCTGTATTTTAACATAGGGGGTGTATACTTATGCCCCTGTATTTTAACATAGGGGGTGTATACTTATGCCCCTGTATTTTAACATAGGGGGTGTATACTTATGCCCCTGTATTTTAACATAGGGGGGTGTATACTTATGCCCCTGTATTTTAACATAGGGGGTGTATACTTATGCCCCTGTATTTTAACACAGGGGGTGTATACTTATGCCCCTGTATTTTAACATAGGGGGGTGTATACTTATGCCCCTGTATTTTAACATAGGGGGTGTATACTTATGCCCCTGTATTTTAACATAGGGGGTGTATACTTATGCCCCTGTATTTTAACACAGGGGGTGTATACTTATGCCCCTGTATTTTAAGGAAAACATTTGTTTATTTATTTTATTAATTATTCACAAAGAAAATTGGTGTCCTTAAAGTTTGATTTTCCAATTTTTTTAAATTAAGGCATTAAGATCAATTTCCAAAAGATGTTTTTTTATTCTTCTTTTAATCAACTTTAGCATGGGGTGTAAACTTTCTCAAGCCACTGTATGTTTCCTGATTAGACCTGTTCTTAGGACTTCTTACAAACAACCCGTTCGTTCTTGTCTTATTTCTGATATAGTAATAAAAAAATGAGTCAAATTTGACCCGATGACAACACAAGGTGTAAGCTACATATATATTTATTTCATATATTTAAGATGATTTTTGGCCATTTTATGCTCTTCTTATATAGGACAGCTAAAGGGAGAGAGAGGGAGCATGACACAGCAAAGGGCCACAGGTTGGAGATGAATCTGTGGCCGCTTTGACAAGGACTGAGGCGCACGCTCTACCAGGTGAGCTACAAGTTTTAATGTTTTTAAAACAACAATTTTTCATCCCAAAGAAAGCCTGAAGACTATAGAAAAAGTTCACACTGGCTCATAAGCCAGGGCAGAGAAATGAAAACACAGTTTTGTGGGAAAATGGATTTATTGATCTATTTACAATAATAGCAATAAAATGCATTAACTATCATGAGAACAAAACCAAACCAAAGGTCAGCTGGCAAAGAGGGCAATAATCTAAAGTCACAAGACTTTTTAGAGAATATTGATGTTACAAATGGTGTTCTGAGAATGGGTTTATTGTTTGAGCTTAGTTTAAAAGTGCACTATTATATTCTACTGTATCATGGTGAAGAACAAATTGCATGCAGCCTCAACACAGGAATGAGGAGAGCTCGATACACTGGCTCCGACTGTAACCGTCAGCTAACAAGCTCTGGGTCGGTCCAGCTACAAACCCCAGTGAGCAGTTTGACAAATGCAGAATCAGATACTTGCCCTTGGCTTTAAAATTAACTGGGAGTAATAATGTCCCATCTGTGTGTGTGTGTGTGTGTGTGTGTGTGTGTGTGTGAGATCAGATTCAGCTTATTATCACTAAACAAGGGGGACAGTTCACATCAATGTGAAGCCATACACTGTGTATCTATGTACCCAGAGGATAACTGAAATCAATATATTCCAATGGTGTGTGTGTGTGTGTGTGTGTGTGTTTGTTGAAAGAGCAGAGCTTTAGGTTGAGCGATCTCAGTAACTGAGGCGTTGCCGTGAGGGTCGGCTGTATGCAGAAGCTGCATGTGATGAATGAAGGCTATAAGACGAGGGCTGCAGCCAGTGACATGAGATGCGGAACATGGATTTATCTCCAGCTACAGAAAAATCAATTAAACCTCACAAGTATCCATGTGTGTGTGTGTGTGTGTGTGTGTGTTTCTGCTGTAAGACAGAAGGTAAAAACTGTAGCTAAAGTCATTCTAAAAGTCATCTCATCCCCAACTTTTCATCCAGCACCAAGTCCCAGAGACCATGATCATAAGAACCAGACCCCCGGGAGCCAATTGAGCAATTTGCACATAAGTATTTGAATCTGTATTGACCTATTTAGAGTGCCAGATGGGTGGATGCCCGCTGTACAGAACAACACACAGAGATGATGCCAGTGCCAATCTCCCGTCACATATTGGGCAGTCTCGCATTGTCAGCTCTTATCACCACAGCGCTGTGGAGTAAGGTCTGGCTACACCACAGATACGTTCTGGGATAGAAAGAAGAAAAAAAAATGTGTTGTTTGCATTTCTTTAAACTAATCTGAACTGCGCTAAACTCCAGACTCTGCAAAATCGTCTCAGGGAGGAATTTCTTTTGGTGAAACATTTGTACCCCGCAAAAGAAAACACCACGTACAATATTAAATAAGTTAACTGCTCACACAAAACAGTAACATGAGCTATTTAAATTAGCTGATACATGGTTAAACCTCACTGGCTCTTACCAGTGTACTTCGTCCACAGCAATCCCATCAATCGGTCCCAAAATGTCCCAGTTAGCCTAGGAAATGCAGTAAATATATTCTTTGTAAATCTTTACAATCATTCTCAACTTTTATTGATGTTTTTGGCACTTTTTTCAACACTTTTTACGTGTTTTTTCAATGTTTGTCATTTTTTTTTACGTTATCACTAACTTATCAACTTCAGTTTTACAGTTATTTTTGGAATTTATGGTCAAACCTCATTTATAGGAAATTATACCTTGTTGTTTGAGTTAGAAAAGCAGAAATTAGGAATTATTGAGACTAAAATTAAAGGAATGGATGTTGATGATAATCACAGACTGGAATATGTCAACTTTTACTCTCAATACTATTTCAAAAACACTTCAATTTCTTATTCAAATGCTATAAAAATTGCACCAAATGCCCCAAAATTAATGAAAGTAGAGATGTGTACTTGCCAAAGAGCGTTGTGTGGAATCAATCATGTTATTTTGGGTAATTAAAATGAACATTGATAAGGGAAAACAGGTCAATTTGACCTGATGACAACATGAGGGTTAAAGAGATATTTCCTGATGTTGGGAGCCCAGTTTGATACGTTACTGTAAATGATGAAAGCGGAAGGTGAGGGTTGGGCTTTGGTTGGGTATGGACGGTGATTGCTTGGGTTGATTTCACCCTCAGGTCACACCAGAGCTGCATTTGATCTAACCAGTAAGGTATTTGGGTTGATCAACCCCTTTGACGAGCATGAAGCATTAATGTGTCTCATGAAGTAACATCCCGCTAAAAAAAGCTTCCAAAAACACTTTCTACAAGCTTGTTTTAATGACAACAATCCTTGAGATGGTTTCCTTCTTCTTTTTTAAAGAGAGGATGTGTTGTTTTAGAATTCAAAAAATGATGTGCTGGTAATATGCTGATGATGCCATTTTTAGTGTTTCTTCTTGGGGTGCTGGCGGTGCTGTATCATGAAGACTTATTTGTGGTAATTAGGTCAGGAGGAGGCAGTGGCGTGCTGAGGGGGAATCACAGCCCTGAGCGACCTTGCTGGGGAAACTTCCCCCTCCATGACTCATTACTGGCAGAGCTGCAAAGAAAGTGTCAAGGAAATAAGATGGAGCTCATCATGTGTAAGGATTTTGTCTTGTAAATGTTACCTAAACCAAATAAATGTTGGCTGCAGCTGATAAATCTGTCACTCCTACTGGCTTCTTCAGCACTTAGCTCTCCATTATTAAAAGGACTTGACTACAGAAAGCCCCATAAGCCTGGTGGGTAACACTTTCAATTAAGAAAATTCTATTTGTCCGTTATTAGTTGGCACGTATTAGTAATGTATGAGTCCTTAACTCCTGTTTAGTCGTTATTAGTGTTAGGCCTGTTGCTGCAGAGTAGCTCTCTGTCTCTCCTCTCCCCCCTTCCCTCTGTCTGTCTCTGATGCAGGAGTGGAGTCTGCTGTGTGGGTGTCAGGTAACCCATCTACCACAATCACCTCTGCCTCTTATACCCGGTCAGCCTTCCACTCTGTGTCAGAACATAGTCAAGACGACCACAGTCTGCCTAGTGCATGATCCGGCTTGTTACCTGTTTGCGTGTTGTATTTGGCCTGTCCTGATCCGTTGTCTCCTTATGCTTCAGTTTCTACTGGAACCTGACTCCTGCTGCTTCACTCCTGACACCCACCAGACCTGCTCTCTGCTACTGGATCTCACTGCTCACTGGATATTGCGACAGAACAAGCTCCTGCTCGGAACCCCTGGACCTGTTTGCCTCTCAGGAACCTGGACTTGTTTTCTCGGATTGACTTCAGTACTTTGAAATATACCTGTTAAACTTTCACACCCTTTGTCTCCTGTCTGTATTTGTTCAATTATTTTGTAACAGTTAGCATTAGGTTACAAGTGTGCTGCATGTAATGAGCATGTTTTGCTATGTAAAGTGTTAAGGTTTAAGCATAACAATTACTTTAGTTTTGTAAGTTGTATTTATATGAATAATACAGGAATACTGTGGGCATTACTACAGCCCCACTAGCTCCACATTAAGCCTGAGTAATTCCGATTGCATTCCTTTCTCAAGTGCAGTTCTGCTCAGTTAACTGCACTTCACCTTCCTTCAGGGTACCTTTCCTTGCAGAAGCCAAATAATTCATAAAGTCATACAAAAAACATTCAGTATGCAAATATATAAATAGCAAACACTAAAAACTGAAACAATGATTTAACAATATGCTTGATAATAACTTGTCTGTTACAAGCCATTTTCTTGAGAAAAAATTGATGATTTTGAATGTCCATAATAACCCATCGCTCAAAGATGATATGCAGGTGAAATAGTTTGCCTACTGTCTTCCTTCCTGTTGTCTTTTAATGACAATATGGGATATTTTCTGCTGTGTTTGCTGTTTTTGTCACACTGGCATACCAGGTTTTGGTCACATTGCCATTGAATTTGAGATGGACAATCACATCATCAATAATTGGCAGTTATGCTCCACAGAGGATGAACCGTTTACATTTGGATGCTCTGAGATTTCTGCCCAGGTAAACGTTCATCTAATCTAAGGCCGTTTGCAATGAATAATCATGGACATGAAAAAAAACTTAGAAAAACTGTTTATAAATGACATAATTGACCATTCTTTCGAAGATGCTGTTCCTTATTGGTCAGTATGACAGAGGAAAATGGCAATTTGAAGTCAAAATAAAGACGAGTCATAACGGTGTCATCAGCATCCACGTTGCCACTTAAAGAAGACACTGAGTTTTTGAAAGAATGGTTCAAATCAAAATGTATTTCTTTTTTAAGATTACATTTTTGGGGATTTTCCACTTTGATTTTTGGTAGGACAGCTAGATGAGAAAGGGGGAAGACATACAAGAAGTCATCATAGGTCAGAGTCAAACCCTGGACCTCTGCGTCAACGCAAAAACCTCTCAGCACATGTGCGCCTGCTCCACCACTGAACCAACCCGGCCACACAACATCAAAATGTATTTCATCTGAAAAGCTTGACCAACTATCCTCTGAAAATAGAAAAAAATGACAGTGATTCGATTATAGTTTAACAGATTCAAGCTTTTTCGAATGGAAAAACATTGGGTTATGTCATTAAATACCAACATTTAAATCGAATGTTATATTCCTTTTAATGGTGTGTAGGCATTGACTTCCCTATCTGCATCTTTTTAACTAGCATTTCTTGTATTTTGGTATCCATGAGTCATTTCTCTTTTCCTAATCAACGGTGCAAGAAATTGGCAAATCCTTTTATTTCTTATTCAACACCCAGGTCTAACACCAACCTAAACTTCCCTCAGCCTCAGCTTTGTGGGTGGCTCAAAATCCCCCTTGTTTCCACCTGCTGGGCTTCTGTCTACAAAGAGAAACATGGCTTCAGGGCAGCAGGCAGCTCTGGTGGCTTAATAATTCATGACTTGTCATTGTGAAGCATGGCACACTCCCCTACTGCAATCACTGAGATCATTTTGCTCAGCAAACCCTGCTAAACGCCTCTGCCATTTGTCACAACAATAATTAAATGTTTCACATTGATCCGGCCACCTGTGGTTGATGCCTCTGACCTGAAACAAAGTGGAAAACACACAGGTGGCACTGTTATTGGCTGATGTGTAGAGTAAATAGGAAGCCCTGTTCAAAAGAAGTTAAATAGGACAGCTTAAACCTACACATTGCAAAAATCTTTTATTAGATCTTTTATAATTAAACTCTACCAAAGCACAAATAACATGTTCATAGGCAACTTTTGAGCATACAGAAGACTTGATTTGTATTGAGTGTGCAGTTTTTTTGTATTAAAGCTGGGGGGGCGGACATTTTGTCTCCTTCCTCTAGTAGTGAGAGTAATTGCAAACACTGTCAATGTGCTTAAGACAAGCAGTGGGATTCATAATAACACTGCATCGCTGTGGTCTCTACCCCCTTCCTGCCTGTCAATGTTATGAGTAATACAGGAAGACTGGCATACCGTCCAACCAATCAGAGAGCCAGAACAAGCAGCTGTGCTAAGTTTAAAAAAAAAAAAAAAAAAAAGGTTGGTTGACAGGATCCTTGTCCATCAACCCCGCATACATATATTGTATGAGATTTAAGGCTGTCCCTGATGAAAAATGGCAACCATGACAGAAGCATATAGCCCAACATCACACGTCTCAAGGGGCCTAATCAGAGGTTAAATTGGGATTTCTTACGTGGGGGACCCTCTGTAGTTTGTAACTATCTTGCAACATCCAAAACATTGTTTTAGCAGAATATCAGAGCAATTTAGGCTGCAATCTGTTATTTAAGTTGCCAGTTTCTGACCTATTTTTCTCCCTACCTTGCCATCCACATATCACCCTCTTCCATCTCTGTTGTCTGTCTGACTGACAGCAGGTGCCTTGACTGGCAACAAGCGTTATTACCGCCAGCAAGTCATAGGTTCCTCATCTGCTCTGCAGCTTTAAAGGAAACCCATTAACAGAAAAACGTGAAAAACGCAGTTATGATGTTAGTAAGTTCTAACATCACCTCATTTAGGACTTCGTTCTCTACAGCTACGTAGTGATTCTTTTGAATAATTTAAGTGAGAAAAGTGTAAAAATGTATGTATGTGTGTGTGTATATATATATATATATATATATATATATATATATATATATATATATATATATATATATATATATATATATATATATATATATATATATATATATATATATATATATATATTCTTGAAGATGTGCAACGTTAAGCATCCTCTAATGACATAGAAAAGTGTATAGGCCAGTTGGAAATGTGTGAGAGAGAGGAAGACCAGTTACTTCATGGTCCTGTGACTAGGTCCAGGAATTTTTGGACCGCGATACATGATAACCTATGTTGGATAGCAGGGACCCATTCAGCCCAAGATTATTTGATATGGGATATAGGTCAGTCCTAAGTGGGATAGATAAGCACATAAGAAGCTGGGTCCAGACTAGTTTAATGATCGCCAGACAGATTAATTTAAGAGGATGGAAGAAGGAAGGGGTGCTGTAAATCCAGGAGTGGGCTTGTGAGATGACTAGGGTTGCGGTGTTTGAAAAGATGTCATATTAACGGTTTGCCAGACTGGATGTCTAGACTAGTTGATGTTGCTAGTTCGATGTTTTACATTTTATTAAATAAATGGCATAGGCCACGTGTGCTGGGGCTGAGCCAGCCCAATTTAACCCCTGGGCTTAACCTACATAAGGAAGAAAACCCCTGAAAACTGAGGTCTTGGTCCTCTGACAACCAAATTCTGGTGGGGTTTGTTAGGAGGAGAATATAATGAGGAAACAACGCCAATACATAGGGATTTATCCATGAAAGGAGACAGATGCTGACATCTGACTGCCAACAGCTCCTAATAGACAAACCGAACTGAGGCAGGCTGGACTGATGCACAGCTCCAAATAATCTCTCATGGATTTCCAAACTGATACAGACAAGAGCGACAAGGCAAATCAAAGCAAAGAGCATAGACAGTAAATAATAATTATTCTACTGGATAGCTAATTACAATGACCTGTTAAATTTTACTGGTTTTAATTAGTTGATGCTGTAACCTCATGCTGTGTTTCTCCTTCTCATTGTCATGAGAAAGGTTGGTACCATGAGTAGGTTGGGTACCAAGACCCGGTGCTAACACAGCACCGGTGCCTTAACGACCGATATCTACTACAACAGTCTGCAGCTAAAGACACAAACTAGCTGTGCTATGGCCACTGCCTGTAAGCCTTGTAGTGCATTTAAGGTTATTGTAAAACACCCATTTCCCTTATGTGTTAGTAGTGGTTGTTTTTCTCTAACAAAGCAATTTAATGGTGAAATTGGAGCTTTTATTTCCTATATTTAACTTTTTTTATATATTAAGTATGGGCACCGGCACTGTTTTAAAAGTATCGTTGTAATGGAAAAAACCCAAACAATACCCAACCCTATTCATGAGGAATGCACAGAGGAACATGAGTGATTTTAAAAAAGAAATAAATAAAGGAATAATTAAAATAACACATACGAGGACCTGCAAACAGCATAATTAAAGACACACAATAAATATATATTAAAGCAATCGTGAACAGATCCACTGTATGAATCACTGGTGGTCACATGAGCTCTCTTATTTGTCCCATGGCATGAAAATTTTATTTTATGAGGTTAAATCATAGCCCCCCAGTGGCTAGAAATGGTGATAGGTGTAAACCAAGCCCTGGGTATCCTGCTCTGCCTTTGAGAAAATGAAATCTCAGGCGGGGCAATCTGGAAACTTGCTCCTTATGAGGTCATAAAGGGCAAAGTTACGTCCCCTTTCTCTGCTTTGACCGCCCAGAGAATTTGGCCCACCCATGAGAGAGAGACATCATGGCTTTCAAACAAGCAAAGTAGCAGTTGGTCAAGGCCACACCCCCAGCCCCCCCCTCCTACTCAATAGCTACAGACTCAGAAACGGCACATACTAAGGAAAGCTCATTGTGGGACTGGCTCTAGTGGCTGTAATTCTGCACCAAGGCTGAATTTTGGGAAAGAGACTTCAGATACAGTATTAGGGGACCACTAAGGTCTATATAAAAGAGACTTCAGATACAGTATTAGGGGACCACTAAGGTCTATATAAAAGAGACTTCAGATACAGTATTAGGGGACCACTAAGGTCTATATAAAAGAGACTTCAGATACAGTATTAGGGGACCACTAAGGTCTAAATAAAAGAGACTTCAGATACAGTATTAGGGGACCACTAAGGTCTATATAAAAGAGACTTCAGATACAGTATTAGGGACCACTAAGGTCTATATAAAAGAGACTTCAGATACAGTATTAGGGACCACTAAGGTCTATATAAAAGAGACTTCAGATACAGCATTAGGGGACCACTAAGGTTTATATAAAAGACTTCAGATACAGTATTAGGGGACCACTAACCTTCATCAGGTAAAATTCATAATGTGAGGTGAACGTCTGAGGACCGAAACGTCTTTCACAAAAAAAAAAAACTGATCAACAGTCTGGGTTTTTCACAGCAACAGTTTTTGATTCTACATACTAAACGTTTACAAAAATAAAGACTTGACATGAAAAAAGCCTAAATGTCTCCGCCAACAGAGATTAAAGTGCAAAAACTAATAAGAGTGTCATACAATAAAATGTGTATAAGTTTGAGTTTTAAGTTTAGATGTTCTGTAAACGTGCATGTGTCAAAAATGTACATAAGTGTCCTATTTCTGTCTTTTTTTCTCAACTTAGAATCCACCAACAACCATATTCATTGCTTTTTTCCAACTTCACTCCCCTGTTATTTTTGAATTCCATTCTTGGCTCTTGACATCGGAGGAAGCGGAGCACTCAGTCGGTGCATATGAGGAGTAGCTGCCAGTGCTCCATTAATTATAGGGCAGGGTGTGAGTTGGCCGTGAAAAAAAGATCAACAAATCCTGTAAAAAGAAAACTGACACATGCACACATGCAAACGCACACACAGTGGGTTTCACAGTGCATAAAACAGAAACACAGCTTGCTTGCTTGCTCTACTCTTTCTAGACTTCCTGAGCTTTTGAAGCAGCTTCCGAGCTATTTTGCAACCCACAGTTTCACCCCTTTTATCTAACTTTTTATTTTGTTGAACATATTTTAACTCTTTTCTTAAGCACACTTCTGGTATCCATTCATTGGAATACGTGGGGCCACACCTGGAGTTCCAGCACAAGAAGCTGATCAAACTTTCATAAAAACCAGTTTAAGGACCCTCCAAGATTGTTGCTAAGGAAGGAAAAGCATCACTGATTCCTTTTCCTACTCCGGTTTCTTCAGGTTGGCGTAGGAGCCTTTAGGTGCTCATCACTGTCCAAGCAGGAGACGTCTTAAACAGCTTAGCTCCTTTTTGTTGGCCAAGGAGTTTCTGGATAAGGTCTAATAGTACCTACAGGCCTTATCAACCAGGATTTCACAGTAAAAGCTAAAAATAAATGGACAAAAGCTTGACATGTGGCAAGTGATATCAGAAGATTAAAGAGGGAAAAGAGAAAAGAACGTTTTCAGTCTTTTGCAGTCACTTTTGCTGCTCAATTTGAATCAGCTTAAGTCTGATTGAATTTAGTCAAAATCGCATCGTATTACGTTCGTTTTATGACCAACATTCATTTCATTATACCGTTGAGTGTTAAAAGTGATTGGTGAACAATCAACAGCAAGGAGTCAGCTTGGATGTTTTAGTGCCATCAAGAAAAAGGATTTTTTTGACTGCATGTAAAAGGATGGTTGCCTGCTGTCATAGCAACCATTGATGTGTTGTGAAGGGTTGGTGAACTTGTGATGACCCTCGACACAGTAGGTGATGTCATAACATGGATAAAAAGGAAAAACAGAGACCCTGCACACTGCTTACTGAGAGGAAGCAGAAAACATAATCACTTGAAGGCCTTTATTGAATATCTTTTGTAGGAAACAAAGCAAAGGTCAATGAAGGCCTCAAAGAGGTTTTACTTGTCTCTTTTGAGTCTGGTGTGTGGCTTACTTGGACCACTGCACCTGCTGGTAATTCCACTGAAGGACTGACCTCAGGTGCATCCGTTCTCTGAGCAGTTTGGTACATGGGTGATGCAGGTCACTATTCATAATGTCACATTCAAGTCATATTGTCAATGTGTCCTCATACTCACACAATATAATAGGTTGATTGCAAATTACTCCCAAAAAAACATATGACTGTCCTATTTAATCCAGTGATACGGCCACAGGTGGCAATTTTAAACACGTTGACCCTCTATTTACGTAAAGGCCGCAGTTTAAATTTGTTTTTGACACGTAGTTAAATTTGTGAAACAGAACTGGTTTACCCTCATCTTGTCCTCGGGTCAAATTGACCCGTTTTCCTATATCAATGTTCTTTTTAATTACCTAAAATAACATGATTGATTCCACACAACGCTCTTTGCCAAGTACAAATCTCTACTTTCATTAATTTTGGGGCATTTGGAGAAAAAACATTGAAGTGTTTTTGAAATAGTATTGAGAGTAAAAGTTGACATATTCTAGTCTGTGATTATCATCAACATCCACTCCTTTAATTTGTCTAAATAATTCCTAATTTCTGCTTTTCTAACTCAAACATTAGGTATAATTTCCTATAAATGAGCTTTATTGACCATAAATTTCAACAATAAATGTAAAATTAAAGTGTTACACAGCGTTGAAAACGTCAAAAAAAGTGACAAACATAAAAAAAAGCATCAAAAGTGTTTAAAAAAGGAACAAAGACATAAGAAAAAGTTAAAAACATCAATATAAAGCGTCAACAAAAGTATTAATTTTCAATTTTGACGGGAAGACAACACAAGGGTTAAGTTCAGGCAACGAAAAACTCAGTTAAGGTTAGGAAAACATCAGAGATTGGTCGGACATGAGTAAAATAACTAAAATACGGACATAACTATGTCACTGACAAGGTACTTTAAAGGCTGTTAATTCAAAAAAGTGACTGTTGGTCTCACACGGCACACAAACTTAAATATGAACAACTAAGAACAAAATCTATAGTAGGTTTCTTGCACTTGGTGAAAAGAACTTGATAAAATTGCTATAGAAACACCATAGATGGTGACAAACAAAATACAATATTAAAATGCAATCAATCCTAATAAAAAAGGAGTTTTGACTTATTTTGGAATTAGAGTCACTCATTCTTCATATTTAGTCTGTGGTCTTACAGCCTCAGTTGTTATTCCAAAGACGCCTTTAATTTCATTTGCCCCTCAGGCGTGTAATTATGTTGTTATTCCCAGCGATGTAGATGCACACCATATACGACAGCTGATGTCAACGGTTATTACCATTAGATGTTCCTAATAAAGGCTTATGGAGCTGTCAAGTGCTGCCACTTTGCAATACATCAATAAATGACACAGCCATGCGGTGGGCGACGCACTCGCTGACCAACAGATGATAAAACCCACTTGAAGATAAATCCAGACATTGGAATATGGATTGTACAAGTTATTTGTACAATTATCCGTTGGTTCATAAAATCTGTCACCACATTATTACCTCGTGCCTCCAAAGATATGTGTACAGTAGTCCGCGTCTAAGCTTTGTCCTTCTCCTGTGCTTCTTCCTCCTGAAGAAGAAGCCAAAATGCATCAGTTTTGTGGTTGTGTGTCCCAAGTTAAATGGTGTTTTAATTTAAAAATGGGACTCATCCACCCATGAAGCTTAGATAATATCACGCAGAAGGGACATTAAGTTTCTGGAGTTTGTTCTCAAACAAGTGTTTTCCCCCCAGGCATAGTTATTAGTTATTATGTCATTAGATGAAAGACTCTACTGGTATGTATCTGTGACTATTATATTAAGTATATGATATGCCGTATATCTGCATATACGCACGACTAAACCTTTGATTGGATTTTGAATAATTGCTTATTTGCTCCAAAGTCTTTAATGGAGAACTTTTTATATTAATGAATGTCCATTACATTCAAGCCATTGCCAAATGAGTTGATACAAAGCTAATCACGACTACAACTCTCTGTATTTCTGAGTAGGACTACGTTTAGAAACTGGTGGTGTCCGGTTACTTTCCCACGCAGAAAATCAAGAAAGGATAATGACCTCTTCTGAAATGTCCATCATGTTTTTTAATCCTCCGTGTCCTCCTTGTTAGTCTTGCTTTGCTAGATCCTCCTCCAAAGCGCTAAAGGAGGGTCTGGCTAGTCCACATAGCATTCGGGATGGAAGGAAAACGGGTTCTGGTTTAATGGCATTTCTTTAAACCAATCAGAATCGTCATGAACTCCACACAGAGCTGCTGAAAGCGGTAAATACATGCATCTGGCAGAATTTTCTGCAGCACCGTAGCAATCCCAGAAGTGGAATGCAAAATATAGACTACCTCCTTGGTTACCAGCAACTGCGTGGGGAGCGGCGTGTATGATGTGTATGTATTATGTGGATGTGCCGACAGTTTTGTTGTCATTACTTAGGATTCCTCATGGGGGAGACAGAAACTACGCACTATAGCTTTAACCCTTGTGTTGTCTTCCCGTCAAAATTGAAAATCAACACTTTTGTTGATGCTTTTTATCGATGTTTTTAACTTTTTCTTACATTTTCTCTCTTATTTCAACACTGGAAAACAGGTCATTTCGACCCGAGAACGACATGAGGGTAAAGGGCACAACACAGATTAATACTGCACCCATTGCTTTTGTGTAAGC
This sequence comes from Percina caprodes, assembly GCA_013375575.1. Lineage (NCBI taxonomy): Eukaryota > Metazoa > Chordata > Actinopteri > Perciformes > Percidae > Percina > Percina caprodes. Next base: position 25,714 of record JABXJD010002113.1, on the reverse strand, counting down.
GCACACCTGCAACATCTTGAAACACAACATCACAGGTTGAAGTGTGTGAACGTGTTGCGATAAGCCCCTGTCCTATTTCTTAACATTGACAGTTGTCGACTCTTGAGAAAACCATCCGTTTCATCACCTTCCCTCCAAAGAGAAACATGGCTGCAGGGCAGCAGGCAGCTCACATCCCGGCCCGTCTGCCCTGCCATACTCACTGAGACTACAGGATGCACCAGGTGAGAAGCTTCAGGATGCCCCGATTGTGGTTGGTGTGTGTTACACTTATGACATTTTTCTCACACCAGATGATATTCATGGCCTTAAAGTTCATGGCATTTCAATATATATATATATCAAGTACTCTGTGGGCATTTTAACAGTATTAATCTTTATATTTGTTGTGCAAGCGTTCGTGTGGTGCCATTTTCTAGTTCCTCATGCTGCATTCTTTGTTATGCAGCCTACAATTACGCATACTGTTTTCTTCATGTAACCTTCATGTTTCTCTTCCCAGAATGCATTGCAAATAATTATTTTCGTGGCATCCACTAATTTAATATATATATATTATGCTTCTAATTTCTACTTTGCGCTTAGTCTAAATAAACCTAATACAGTAAATCAGGCCTGCAGTCTCTCCAATAACGAATCCGTATGGGGCCTTTATTAACCCACCTGCTTTTGATTTATACCCCTCCTTGGTGACTGAAGTGAGTTTAACCGATTACAATCCTAAATCATGATTTCCAAACAACTAAAAAAAGTAGCTTTGGTGCAGACACCTGGTTAGACCATTCTATGGAAAAATAAGACAGATTTTCAGGGCAGTGGGTAAGAGTACAATAACATGTAATTATTCTCCTTTTGTTGTACAGAGACAGTATGTTTGCAGTGCTGTGTGTGGGAGGGCAGACGGATAAGTTTAGACTTAGAACTTGAAACAGTTTAAAGGCTGCTTTGTACCATGGTGTGTCACTTTGAGTATAATCAAACTCCCACTTCTTAATAGTGCAACATGCTCCACAGGAGGGGCAGCCCATCACTGAGTCAGCAGCAGAAAATTAGCCCGATCACATAAGATTTGCCAGTTACATTAGAAAATATACAGTGTATATATATATATATATATATATATATATATATATATATATATATATATATATATATATATATATATATATATATATAGCTGGTAAGTAAGAATTGGAAATGTAACATGATGACATGATTTGAGTGTAACAGTGATTTGCTTGAAGGAGTAACTGAAGCAGTAATGAGTAATATGCCAGAAGTATTAATTTCTTACTTCCAAGCGTTACTTTTGTCCCACCCTTGTGTTTCTTTTTCCCCAAAAGAGAGGGGCAATGCGCAACATCCCTTTCCGATTTGATTGCATTTTATTTATTAACATATTCATAACATACTAATTTTAACTCAAACCATAATCTTTTCCTAAACATAACAAAGTAGTTTTGTTTCAATTCACAGCGTCACATGTTTCATATTGTGACTGTTTCAAAACATGCGGCTGTCACTGGTACAAAAATCATGAATCTAGGAGAATATACGTTCTCTTGAGATGTAAATGAGAATGCAGTTCCAACGTTTTGTAGGATACAGGGTTGTTAAACTAAATCCTTTCCTAACTGGGCTGTTTGCACGAGTTCCAACATATATCATGCATGGGACTATGCTCAATGTCAGGTTTCCTCTTTAGTTTATTTTAATAATACTTTTTAAATTCATGTTTAGCTGCATCACACATCTACAGTACTGCTTTTGCACAGCCATTTGTTGACTGTGACCTCAAGTGATTTCACCCTCCTCCTCCTGAGCTATCATTATATTTGTCCTACAACTGGGGCCTTCTGGCTGAAAAACCTGCAGTTGAAGTCAGAAAGATAACATTGTTCATGTTAATTAATTAAAGATATAACTTTACTCCCTGGCGTTCTTCCTGTTCTTTTTCCTGCCAGGAGCAGCTTCCCACTCTTACTGTTTGAAAGTATATACAAGTTTGGCAAAAAGGCTGGAGTAAAGGGAGGATGAATGAATTGACGGTAAGAAAGTCACTCAAAAAGTGTCTTAAAAGTTGACCATCTATTTTCCAAGAAGATGAATTCGCTTGGGAAAAAAAGAAATCTCATCACTGAGTTTCTGTGTGTTTGTCACTAAAAGTTGAAGCAGCAAAACATTAAAGAGAAGTAATTAATACTTAATGACCCAGAATTACTAAAATGATAACAAGCTTTGTTTAAGCAGATGGGAGTTACCGCTGTTACTCAGGGCTAACAACATTTATCTTTAACGTCTCTTTAAATTGCTGTAAACCGCTCAAAAACATTTTTGGCTGCTTCGTGATGAATTACAATTAACTCAGAAGATTTCATCCACTGAGCTCAGGGTATATCAGTCTGACAAACCATCCTGCTCCTAATTTATCCAAAATGCTGAGCCAATCCAAACAGCACTGCCTTTAACTAATGACTGGACTATAAGTTAATGAGCAGGAAAGGAAATTGAATTAGACCCGGCGTCTGGAAGCTCTTCAGTTTCTCAATCGTTAAGCCTGTGTAATATCTTCACTGCCATTAAAACGTGAATTAAGGGAAGTTTTTACAGCAATGCCTTGTTCTCGACTTATTTGTGTGGCGCTGGCTGACTTTTATTGCCTCTTGTTTAGGATGCTGTCTGTACTTGTGAGTAGTTGTCTAACCCTTGTGTAAAATACTGTATGTGTATTTAAAACACAAGAAGTCCGGGCGCCTGTATAGCTCACCTGGTAGAGCCACCGTCCATATATAGAGTTTTAACCCCCCCCCACTAGCAGACGTGGGTTCAATTCCAACCTGCGGCCTTTGCTGCATGTCACTCCCCATCTCTCTCCCCTTTCATGTCTGAGGTGTGCTGCTAAAAATAATGGCTAAAACAGAATCTTAAAATTAAATAATTCCTTCAGTTTCAATAGGGCCTTCTCCGCTTTTGGTGCTCGGGCCCTAAAAATAAAGTCCTCCAAACCATATGCTGATGTCAACGTTTTTAACTTTTTCTTAGGTTTTTGTCCCTTTTTTCAATGTTTGTCACTTTTTTTCAACGCTTTCAACATTATGTAACACTAACTTATTAACTTAAGTTTTTAACTTTGGAATTTCTGGTCAATAAACCTCATTTATAGGAAATTATACCTTAAAAAATAGGAATTATTTAGACTAAAATTAAAGAAATGTATGTTGTTGGATAATCACAGACTGGAATATGTCAACTTTTACTCAATACTATGTCAAAAACACTTCAATTTCTTTCTCCAAATGCTATAAAATTGAATAAGACGCCCCAAAATTAATGAAAGTAGAGATTTGTACTTGCCAAAGAGCGTTGTGTGGAATCAATCATGTTATTTTGGGGAATTAAAAAAAACATTGATATAGGAAGATGGGTTAATTTGACCCGAGGACAACATGAGGGTAAAACTGGCCTCTATTTGTAATTATGATGAGGTGAGAAACCGAAAAGCTGATTTTACAGTTAAATATGTTAAATGTAAGGTATCATAACAGGGAGATTGGGATTGATTTTTTTTGCACATAAGCTTCTTATGCGCGGCCTGTTTATTAAGCACAGAAGTGTTCTTCTGCTCTCAGTGAGAGAGATAAGCAGCATGCATAAGGTGGATTTAGTGTCCTGTGCAGAAGCCGGTCATTCACAGGCAGCTGCAATTAGAATGATAGTGCCTGGCCATATGTTATTTTACGTCCCAGCCACTCCTCTGTGGTGCTCTGCTCATCCGCAGGGATTGGTAACACCTTTGGAGCGAGCTGAAGTGCTGACACTACTCCCCATCTCGCTGCCTGACGCTTCTCAAGGATGTTTCTCTCTCTGCTCTCTAAAAATATGGCTAGGAGCCACAAGTGATGTCTGGAAATGAATAATAAAGCGTGTAAGGACTCCACAGAGGGTGTGTGCGGACACGTGCTTGAGTTGAATTTGGGTTTCTCGACAGGCTATGACTCGAGCATTCACATGACCCCTTGCAGTTTCTTTTCGGGCACAACACGCTCAAAGGTATTCATGCTCATATATAGTATATATTATTTTTCTTTCCTGTTCTTCATCAGTCTGTCACCTGCCTCATTCATTCATTTGTTTCCTTCGGTTTCCTTTGCTAATTTTTAGCTCAATTGCACTACAGGTGACATAATATTGCTAAACTGTGTTACTTTGCTCAACCAAACCAATGCTTGACTTCACAAGCAATGACAAACATCTTTTTTAATGCCAGCCAATTCACCAGAGCTCTAATAGTACTTGTGTTCACTCTATCAGGCACAAGGAGCTCATGAGAATGTCGGTAGCAATTCTTGGTTTTATAACTTAATTTAAAGGCTCGAAATACAATTATCTACGGCACTTTTCTTAAATTGAAACCTATCCTATCAATGGAATTACTTTATGACCATGGAGCAACAAATGTTGGTTTAAGGCAATTTAAATTCTAAAACAGAGATGTGTGGTTTATTGCTGCATATAAAAAAAGGTTTAATTATGACCTAATGGTTGTCACTGGATATTTTTTTAATCCTCACACAGCAAAATCTGTGTTTGCCACTATGTTCTTAAGTATCTGCTTATCTGTAACACTTTCATATATATTTATGATGTATCAAATTATTGTTAGGTCAATTTTATTTTTTATTCCTGTTGTGTGCGGTGGGACCAAAAACACAGAGATACAAACGGCAGGATAAAGAAAAGTGGTTTTAATGATTATAGTGGCAAGTCCAATAAAGCGGAGACCGGTCGGAGGGATGGTGGAAGGCAGCTTGGAGGTATCTGTGCGGAGAGGCAGAGAAAACACAGTGAGTACGAGGAACACGAAACAAGCTCGAGAGCAAATACTGAGAAAGTAAGATACGTAAACTGAGAGCCAAGTTACCACAGATGAGTAGGTAACAATCTGGCGCTGACGAAGTGGTTAGCCCGGGCTTAAGACTGGCAGGAGTTGATGAGATGATGGGAAACAGCTGAGCGGATACTGGAACAGGTGATGGTAGCCACGCCCCCTAGGCGGGCACGCCCCCACAGCTAGCCAGGGAGACACAGCAAACAGAGGAAGAGTAGGCCAACAGTTCGGGGGAGGACAGCGGACCACAACAATTCCTGCAAATATCTAGTCTGGCAATCACCAGTCCAAGCCTCGCCGAAGCAGGTGGGGTTTACCCAGACTAGGGAATATCCTGAAAACACAATTAAAGGAACTTTTCAGAGCTCTCTCCAAATTAAAAAAAGACTGGGGGGGAACAAAATTACCTGTAAATAAATGAAACAAATATATATAAAACATGTCAAATATATTGAGAACAGAGAGAAGTAGAAACAGAGGCCTGGTTCAATCTGAAGGACCGGGACGCTGCAGTATTTGACTAAATGTGGGAAACACAATGTGCATATTTAAAAAAAGAGAGCAAGAAAGCAAATGTATTTTTTGAACTGTGTGAAACTGTTGTTGGTGTAACACTTTCTGCTTTGTGTACAATCCCTTAGAGTCAAAGATCGAGACATCTTTGCAGACTCCCAATTTCACAGATCATTATCAATCACACCAGAGAGATACATCATGAGGCAGAGACCAGTTATTGTTAACTGGAAATATCTCATACTCCTAATGCAAAACTAGGGAACCTTTTCCGCATCGAATCCCTTTCCTACCTATCCACTGTCACTAATAAAGGGAAACAATGCCCCAAAAAATAATAATGAATAAATAAATAAAGTAGAGAAGGCAGCATGAATAAAGAAGTTAGGATTTAATCCCAAAGAAAGTATTCCTCACACAGGTATATGTGCATGTTAAATTTTTTTTGTGTAAATTAGTTTTGACTTCCTGTTTCTCTGACTTACAAAAGCTCCTCTGGCAAATCAAGTTATTACAAAAGACCACACTTTAATTTACAAAAACACAACAATTCCCCCAAGAGCAACCATTTGGTGTGACAGTGGCGAGGAAAAATACACAGAATTAACACACAAAGACACTGATACAGATATACAGATGTGGAGAAATTCCATTCATAATAATTATAGCAGTTGGTATGATGAACAGTGGCAATTACAGTACCAGCAAAGGTTATAGAAGTATGATTGGAAATTACAGTAGTAGTTGGGCGTGGAGCAGGACCACAGCAGCAGCTGCGAACGTGATTTAGGTGCCATCCCAATCCAAGAAAAGTGGAGTTAGTAACAAGCATTACAGGGACATGAATGCACACAGATGGCAAGAGAGAGAAAAATGATAATTGTTAATGTTAATACAACTACAGCTAAAACAAATAGGTAAAAACCAGAGCCTATGGAGATAGGATGGAAAGAAAGCACAAGACCTTTTAACTTTCAGCCCAGACCAGAATGACCAGCACAGCCATGCCTGAGGAGGAATATCATTTTATTAGATTTCTTTTTATGAGACCATATCCCCTGGTTTCCTAAAATACAAAGCTTCAAAACCCTGCAAACCAAGAGCCAAACTGCAGTCCCAGGAGCATTCTTTTATTAGGTAACGCCTTGAGATGTAGCAGCTTGTTTTCGAGGGGTCCTTAAAGGCAAGACAATACAGTACATTCACAATTAGACAAGACAGTTAACAAAACAACTTTACGGGACCAAAAAAACAACCAAAAAGTACATCACAAACATATACTGACAGACAAAAAACAAAAGCTCTCGATCATACCAAGACCACCCATATCCTCCCCATTCCAACCATTAAATATTAGACAATAAACAGTTAAGGTCATTAATATAGACAATTGAGAAAAGAATTCAAAAGCAAATATATATATATATATATATATATATATATATATATATATATATATATATATATATATATAGATAGATATAGATATATAGATATAGATATATATAGATAGATAGATAGATATAGATATATATAGATCGATAGATAGATATAGATATAGATAGATATATAGATATAGATAGATATATACATATATAGATATATATCTATATATATACATATATAGATATATAGATATATATATATATATATATATATATATATATCTAGATATATCTAGATATAGATATATAGATATATCTAGATATAGATATATATATCTATATCTAGATATAGATGTATATATATATCTAGATATAGATGTATATATATAGATATATATATATCTATATATATATAGATATATATATATAATAAAAATAAAGTATAAATCAAGAGCTTTAAAGAAATGTTTTATTACCCTTTGGTTAACCCCATGTTTTACCCCTTAGCCAATGATAATTCAGTCTGTGGGTACTGGAGTGGTGGGCTATAAGGCTGTGATCATAGATTATGCTCTTTTATACTGCAGTGGAATAGATTTGTTTGTTGCATTGTTCTTTGATTTCATACTCTTGAAATAAGGTATTGACCAGATATTCCACAGATGAAACATGGGAGATCATAGCACGCAGACATGTTCTGGTCTTTGAAGACCAGTTTCAAAGACGACCGAGGCGAAGAAATACTGTAGAAACAGCAGCACTGCAAGTTCAAACTAAGGGGCATGTAATGCACAGCGTGAGATACGTGAGAATCAACAAGTCCAGAACCAGAACCATTCAACGATATAGGTAGGTTGTTTTTCACACTGTCATTAGTGCATTTACTGTAAAAATAGCGCCCCTTGAGGTGGGGCGACCCACAGGTGAGTTTTCTTAAACATAACAGTCGTTTTAAACACATTGTTAACCTCATGGTGGCAGTTTGGTTAGGTTCAGGCAACAAAACTTGTTCTCTGTGCATCACCCTGCCAGATTGTTAATGTTCTCCTAGTCTATATCCAAGATGGGATTGCTTCGGGGCTGCCGGAAATTCGGCCGGATGTCCCTTACCTTACTCTTTCTTTGTGTTGGTGCTCCAGTGGATTCATGAGGACTATGGTTACCTGGTCCTCAGATCTCTGCAGGGTAAATCCAGACAGCTAGCTAGACTATCTGTCCAATCTGAGGACTATGGTTACCTGGTCCTCAGATCTCTGCAGGGTAAATCCAGACAGCTAGCTAGACTATCTGTCCAATCTGAGGACTATGGTTACCTGGTCCTCAGATCTCTGCAGGGTAAATCCAGACAGCTAGCTAGACTATCTGTCCAATCTGAGTTTTCTGTTGCACGACTAAAACAACTTTTGAACATACACATGTTCCACCAAAACCAGTTCCTTCCCAAGGCAATTTTGCAGAGGCACCGTGGCTCCGTCCGACGCTTAGCACCGCCCAAGACGATTGTGAGTGGTTTAAGAGAAACGGCAATAAACCAGAGCAAGTTTTCTTCTCCTGTGTGGACTAGCCAGACCTTCCTTGGCAGCACTGTGGAGGAAGGTCTGGCAATGCGAGACTCATGTCCTCCCGATATAATTAACATCAGGACATTAGTTCTGTAGTTGGTGCCAGTCCTGTTCAGCTGAAAGAGCCAATTAATATGACAGCAGTTGGGTTAGTATATATATATATTTACAGATAGCTGATATTTATGTGGTCCTATTGGTTTGTTAAACAGATATGTAGTTTGTTTAAGCACATATTTGCTTCTTTTACGCTTTGTTGGGTTCTTGTTCATCAGTGGCTGCCTGATGCTGTGTTACATCATGCTCTCTGCATTGTGTTTATTGCTTTCTGTCACAATGTGATTTCTCTCAAGGCTTTTTAGCTTCCTCTTTCCGCTCTTATTGTGTCTGTCCAACGGTTTTTCCTTTTCTTCTTCACCTTTTCTCTCCTCTACAGGATGATGGATGTGGCTTTGCTAATCATGAGCTCTAACCAGTCCCTCATCCGCTGGGAGACCCTCTCTCTACTCCATCTGCTTTGTTTCCTGTTGTTCCCCCATCCTCTCTCCGTCTCGGTTTTGTTTCCTCTTTCTCTCTCTCTCTATTTCACCATCTCCTCCCGCCTCTGCTTGATGATGGATGTCTCTTTGTCAGCTTCTTCAATTTGAGCAGCTCTCGGGCCTGTGATGACAGAGGACCCAGAGGACAGTGGGCCAAGCCAAACCTTCCCAACGAGGTCCTCATTAAACTCATCATGAGGAACTAATGAGGATGAATTTGGAACCCCAATGTGTTTTGCTACCAAGGGAGTGCTGGGCTTCGCTCAAAGTGCCTGTTCATCTGTTACACCGCAAAGAACTTAAGGTAGCTTTTGTTTTTTCACTCTTTGACTTTAGCCTTGTTCTCTCTGGTTCCCTAACATATGAATCAAATAAAAAACAATAATGTATAAAATAACAGCCCTTTTAATACACATATAGGCACTCACAGGCTTGGCTTGCCTTGAGCACAGGGAGAAAACATCGGGTTAAGGGTCAAATCTTTTGGTTGATTTCATACACAACTTGGAATACCATGGCTCTAAAATGATGCTACTGGCAATTTATACTGCAGTTCACACTGTAGATGAAGTGAGTGTACAAAACTCCTCTCTTCACTGATTAGAAACCACTGCGAGAAACACTCAATATTCAGAAGTTGGAGACAGGTTGCATTCCTCTCACCACATCACAGAAACATAAAAGTTACATACAAATAAGGGTTTTAAGGTCACTTATTCATTTTCAGATAGAAGGCTCACATTGTTTTTGAATCAAGCATTTTTTGTGTCTGATTTTGATGAAATGATAAATCAATCAAGTACTTTTTCTGACTTTTAGAACAATGTCTGAGGTGAAGCCACAAAACAATTCACTTCTCCAATAAGCACTTAACCTTTAAACACTGTTGGTTGCTACCCCCTTAATTTACTGTTGGCGGACAGTTTTAACTGCTCTTAATTTAACATAAATACCAATAATACTAACCCTGTGTGTGTGTGTGTGTGTGTGTGTGTGTGTGTGTATGTGTGTGTGTGTAAACCATGATCCATTCATCCAACCCAACAGTCTCTCTATGCGGAGGGTAATTACTACAGCTACTGGAGTTCGCCGTCTGGCGCCTAACAATACATATAAATATGGGTTGTAATAAGCTGCTTTTACAGATGACCTGTAGGCTGTATTTTTAGGTCTGACAAGTAGGATGGTTTTTTTTACGTTTAAGTGTTTTTATTGCTTTAGAGAACGTACAATATACAGTGCAACATTACAATGTCAATTGTAACAAGACATCTATTTACCCCATCCTACCCACAACAAACCCTTGTGCCGAGAAAAGGACAGATAAAGAATCAAATAAAAACAAAAAGGAAGAAAAAATAAAAAATTAATAAATAAAATAACAAAAAATAATAAAACAAAACCACCTTTCTTCTATTACTCATGATAGCGTATAATGTAGTCATTGTGCTCTGCCATCCCTACATCCCTAGCAGTTATGAAGAGGGAAGAATAGTAAGTCCTTCAAAGTAAGCCAGTAATGGGTCCCAATTTTTGTAAAACTTTCTGGATGATCCTCTAAGAAAATATTTAATTTTTTCTATTGTCAGAAAGCCACGTGGAGGCTTTTGGTGGTGTAGATCTTTTCCATTCCATAAGTATTCTCTGTCGTGCTCCCTTGGGCATTATAAAATCTCCACCTTGTACCCAAAACACAGCCAATGTCGGGCTAGGTTGTAAATTTAAGCCGAAGGCTTCATTTAAGACCTTAAATATTGATGTCCAGAACTCTCTCAACCTGGAACATGACCAAAACATGTGAAGTAGATCTGCTCTGTCCGTTCGACATCTGTCACAGATGTCATCCATGTTGGAGTATATTTTGGCCAGCCTAACCTTAGTATACCTAACTAACTATACTACTAACCTTACTATAGTGCATACTATTGAATCAGATTCAAACGTGCACAAGAAGAGGTCCCATTCACCCTGCTTAGAGCCCTGTCCCATACAGCATCTGATATATTTGTCCCAAATTCTGCTTCCCATTTTGCTTTGAAAGGGTCCATGGATATACTATAGAGTGACATAATTGAGTTGTATAAGTTAGATATTTGGCCTCTTAAGGTTAGAGAGGTCTGTAGTGTATCCTCTAAGTCAGAGTGCTCAGGCAATTGAAGGAATGATGAGACATTTGAATGAAATGACGTACTTTGAGATATCTGAAAAAACTGGAATTAGTGATGTTGAATTTACTGACAAAGTCTGTGAAACTGAGAAAGATGTTATTCATGAAAAACTCTTTACATGAAGGAAGGCCCATACTGTACCACTGTTTGAAAGTGTTGTCCATTTTAGCAGCTGGAAAAAGATGATTTTTACAGACAGGGCTGAGTATTGAAAGATCCGAGATATTAAACGTTTGCCTAAATTGTATCTAAATCTTAAGTGTTGAGCTTACTACTGGGCTGGAGGAAAACCACGTTGGGGAGAGGGGGAGTCTTGACGTAATCAGTGCAGCAAGTGACACCAGTTTGACAAAATTTGGCCTCTGCACTACACCAGTCTGCTTCAGGAGATTGAAACCAGTGAACATTTTTTGTAAATTTGCAGCCCAATAATAAATCATTAAATTTGGGAGGTGAGCCCACCCCTGTCTTGGTCTTTCAAGAAACGTTTTACGTAGCCTTGAAGTTTTATCTCCCCATTAAAAAACTTGATAGTAACTTTTCTGTTGCTCGAAAGAAAGACTTTGGAAGGAAGACTGGAAAACTTTAAAATAAATATAAAATTGAAGAAACATATTAATTTTAACGCAGTTAAACATTGGTTTAACATTGATTCCTAGATACTTGAACCCCAGCTTTGATATACGAAAGGGCAAGTCTGTATCTTGTTTTTGTTGCACCTTCTCATTAATAGGGAAACATGCTTTTTGAGTAATTAATTTTATACCCTGAACAGCTACCAAAGTCTTCTAGAATCTTTAAAATTACAGGTGTAGAAGATGATGGGTCTGTTAAATAAATTAAGACATCATCAGCATACAAAGAGACGTTATATTCCACTCCCATCCTAATAATACCTTGTATGAACTATGTGGTTTGAAGCTTTATTGACAGAGGTTTAATCGCTAGAATGAGCAGCAATGGACTGAGAGGGCAACCTTGACGCGTTACTCTGGACAGTGAAAAATATTGTGAACATAAATGATTAGTGACTGCTGCAGCCTTAGGAGAAGAGCACAATAGCTGGACCCAGGAAACAAATTTTGGACCAAACCCAAATTTACCCAGCGTGGAGGAGAGAGAACCCCATTCAACCCTGTCAAAAGCCTTCTCCGCGTCAAGGGACACCACCACTTCTGGAGTGACCCCAGACGCTGGAGAATGCATCACATGTAAGAGTCTGCGGATGTTGATGAATGAATGACGCCCTCTCATAAAACCTGTCTGATCAGTTGAAATTATATCTGATATGACAGAATTTATTCTAACGGCCAAAACTTTAGAGAGAATTTTAATATCCGCATTCAGCAAAGACATAGGCCTATAAGAGCTGCAGTCCATCGCGTCTTTACCTGGCTTCAGTAAAACTGTCATAAGAGCCTCCAAGCCTGTGTTCAGCCTCCAAGCAGACCTTGTGGGATAGTTAAGTGCAATGGAAATGTCAAGTATGAGAGGTGCGTGACCCGACTTGACAATGACTCTACAGATTTTATTGAAGGGAGAAGATGTCTATCGATGAAAAAGTAATCTATTCTAGAGTACAACAAGAACAAGAACATTTTCTTCTACTGGGGTACAGAAATCTCCATGGGTCTATACAACCTATATAAGACATGAGGCTAGAGAGCGCCCTGGACATCTTTGATGTGATTGTAGATTTATAACTTGGGCGGTCCAAACCTGAATTCATCACTCAGTTCATATCTCCACAAATATAAAATGATGTGTATTCAAATTGGGCAACAAGGTCATTATTTCCTTTAAAAAGTTGGCATCATCCCAGTTGGGGGCATACATGCACACTAAGACCACCGGGGAGTGAATCAGGCTACCTGATACTATAATATAACACCCTTGAGGATCTGAAATTATTTCTGAGGGTGTGAATAATACCTTTTTTATGGATTATTATTGCCGTACCCCTAGCTCTGCTGCTAAAGTTTGAATGGTACACCTGTCCTACCCAAGCCTTTCTAAGCAAAATATGGTCATGAACACGGAGGTGTGTTTCCTGTAAAAAATTAAATTTCAGTGTGCAGTCTTTTCAGATGTGAAAATATCCGCGCCTTTTTCACTAATCCATTTATACTTCTAACATTCAGCACGCAGTAAAGCATCATAAGAAGCCATGAGCTTGACAAAGTGAAGAACAAGAAGGGATACATATATATACTGTATATATAATATATATATTTTATATATATATATGTATGTGTATATATATGTATGTATATAAACAGTATATATATGTATGTGTATATATACAGTATATATATAATATATATTATATATGTGTGTGTATATGTGTGTATATATGTATATATGTGTGTATATACTGTATATATGTGTGTATGTATGTATATGTGTATATATATATATATATGTGTGTATGTATGTATATGTGTATATATATATATATATATGTGTGTGTATATATATATATATATATATATATATATATATATATATATATATACACTCACCGGCCACTTTATTAGGTACACCTGTCCAACTGCTCGTTAACACTTAATTTCTAAGCAGCCAATCACATGGCGGCAACTCAGTGCATTTAGGCATGTAGACATGGTCAAGAGAATCTCCTGCAGTTCAAACCGAGCATCAGTATGGGGAAGAAAGGTGATTTGAGTGACTTTGAACGTGGCATGATTGTTGGTGCCAGAAGGGCTGGTCTGAGTATTTCAGAAACTGCTAATCTACTGGGATTTTCACGCACAACCATCTCTAGGGTTTACAGAGAATGGTCCGAAAAGAAAAAACATCCAGTGAGCGGCAGTTCTGTGGGCGGAAATGCCTTGTTGATGCCAGAGGTCAGAGGAGAATGGCCAGACTGGTTCGAGCTGATAGAAGGGCAACAGTGACTCAAATAACCACCCGTTACAACCAAGGTGGGCAGAAGAGCATCTCTGAACGCACAGTACGTCGAACTTTGAGGCAGATGGGCTACAGCAGCAGAAGACCACATCGGGTGCCACTCCTTTCAGCTAAGAACAGGAAACTGAGACTACAATTTGCACAAGCTCATCGAAATTGGACAATAGAAGATTGGAAAAACGTTGCCTGGTCTGATGAGTCTCGATTTCTGCTGCGACAGTCGGATGGTAGAGTCAGAATTTGGCGTCTACAACATGAAAGCATGGATCCATCCTGCCTTGTATCAACGGTTCAGGCTGGTGGTGGTGGTGTCATGGTGTGGGGAATATTTTCTTGGCACTCTTTGGGCCCCTTGGTACCAATTGAGCATCGTTGCAACGCCACAGCCTACCTGAGTATTGTTGCTGACCATGTCCATCCCTTTATGACCATAATGTACCCAACTTCTGATGGCTACTTTCAGCAGGATAATGCGCCATGTCATAAAGCTGGAATCATCACAGACTGGTTTCTTGAACATGACAATGAGTTCGCTGTACTCAAATGGCCTCCACAGTCACCAGATCTCAATCCAATAGAGCATCTTTGGGATGTGGTGGAACGGGAGATTCGCATCATGGATGTGCAGCCGACAAATCTGCGGCAACTGTGTGATGCCATCATGTCAATATGGACCAAACTCCCTGAGGAATGCTTCCAGCACCTTGTTGAATCTATGCCACGAAGAATTGAGGCAGTTCTGAAGGCAAAAGGGGGTCCAACCCGTTACTAGCATGGGGTACCTAATAAAATGGCCGGTGAGTGTATATATAGAAACACACAACCCGGCAACCCATTTCTGTTACATAACTAATGAAACACCCTAGGTTCAGCCTCTGAACTACGACGAACCGCAGCTTTAATGTGGTTACACTTCCAGTAGTCTTTCTTGCTATTTCTATATATTAGGCTATTCCCAGATATATCCCGCAGGTATATAAACGCACACATTCAACGTGATGACTCGAATTGTCACAGCCGATAATAAACAACCATTAGGCTAATTCCATCTGACATAGGGCGACATCCAACGGGCCATGTAGAAGTGAACTCGTAACTCTGGAACAATAGCCTGAGTGCATTGGAAAAGGAAATGTAAAAAAAGAATATCATACCAGCTATAGTCACACAGTCCACAGCAAGTAGCCCATCAATCCTACAAATATATTGCAATTTCACCTGCAGTTAGTGTCCGGGCTGCGTCAAGACATTATGACCACAGTACAGGATAGTCCTCTGAAATAGTAGCCTGGGCTACTCACGCGTAGCGACAAGTAGGAATTTTAACTCTTCTCCATATTGTCAGAATAAAAGTAATACCCCCAATGGGTTTTACACACTGAGGACATTTTCATTCCTGTAAAAAGTAACATTTCATTTCAGTAAGGGCCCTGGTAATGTTGCAATGATGCAAGGTTGGTCAGACCCCTTTGTGTAGTCCACTACTGTAGGTGGAATACACACACAAGCAACCTTGAGCTTACAATCCAAACAAAATGAGTTTTTCAGATATACAAGACTCATTGTGGAAGTCTTCACGTTTGTTTTCCACCCAGAAGAGAAAAAAGAAGGTTTGATTTAAGGTAACTAAATGTTTGAGGGTCATGTATGGTATGTTAGAGTCAGTTATGTTTTTGTGACATACTTATGTTGCACATACAGTGTAGTAATGAAAAAAGGGTTAGGGTTACTAACTCTGGACTAACACTCAATCTTGTCACTCATTCTCAGGCCCCCTCTACCTGAACCACAACTAGCTTTCTGTGTGCACAAGGCTTTGAGAGCAACTCTGCAGGTCGGTGGCATTATGTTATATGCATGAGAGATAGATGCATTCTAAAATATTCAGTCAAGGAGACTTTCTTGGCTGCACAGATATGTACTCTGAATAACCTATAAAAAAACATTGGTACATCAAAGCCAGTTATAATTGAAATTGGACAGGATGTTATTTTTCTGTTTTTCTATTTAAATTTACACCTACGACTTTATAAATGTACACAAAACATGCAAAATGCAGCAGAAGCGTAAAGATAAATTCAAAGGATCTCCGGCTTTTACCTCCAGTTTTTAAGTGCTTTACTTCATTACTTTGCGTAATTTGGATTCACAATGGTCCAGGGACTATCAACCCGTCTGTGTCATTTAATTATGGGTGTATGAAATGAGAGTTTTTCCTCCCTTACTCCTTTAATGTTTCCTGGAATTGATAAGAGAGAGAAGCTCATCACATTACATTGCAGAGCTGTGATCCTCCTTTGTTGCGGCTCACTCGCACTAATGGGCCTCATCAGCGTCGCAGGCAGATACTCGACTATTAGCCAAGAAGAGACAGAAGTTGTAATGGGAAACACAGAGAAGGATGATGGGGAAGAGGAAGATGGTAGGTGGTGAGAAATGGAGAAAGAGAGAGGAGGGGAATGCCAAAAAAAGGGAAACAGAAAGCGTAAGAAGGAAAAGATAACGACAGAAAGAAGTTATAAATGCCAGAAAGGCAGATCAAACTAATGTCTGAGGTTGCGGTTATTCAGATAACCCATGACTGAGTTTATATAACTCCATTTTTATTTTCTTCTATGTATTGCCTGTTGAAGTTGCATATAATGATGAACTTACACTTGGTTCATCACAAATTGGATTTAATAAATCTAATTGCCTTTTTTTAAATACTGCAATGTCAAGCACAAAAGAAGAGATGCATCCATGTTCAGGTAATCCCAACAATCTTCCCAGGTAGCCAAAGTGACGATGTCTCACAGTAGCCGAAAGCCAACATGCCTGGTTTACCATATTTATGCTGAAATTGGACACAGCAGCAATGCACAGCAGCTGGATTCTCACGATATCATGAGATTATGCCAGAATCCCAGTCATGGCCATGATTGGCGACAATGGCTGAACATTAAAGGAGACAGTTTCAAAAGAAGGAAGGGTTCTAACTTTAAACTACTGTAAATAAAATCAGTCAAACATCAAACTGTAAATCATCACAATGACAAATGCAATGAATTATCAATGATTGAAATTTGGAGAACTCATTAAGTGAAAACGCTTTCATACCTACACCTACCTTGTGTATGACCACATTGTAATTAAATGAAAGGTACTAATGATATCAACACTGCCACAGTTACCTAGTCAATTGATTCATGTATATCATGTACAAAAAAATCTAAATGAAGTCTGAGATGAATGGCCAAAATGAAAATGGTACGAAAGTAACAGCTTAAGTGTCGAACAGATCAGTTGCACACGTACACAGGGTGGCTCAGGGTCTCGTACACGTACAACTATGCAGACACACACATACGCACAGCATGTCAGCGTCACTTCTTCACATCACAGGATGAATAATCCATGGGGTTCAGAGGTGACGGACTGCAATCAGGAGCAATTTGCTCTGCTTCAAAAAAAAAATCAACACGGGTAATTCTTCCATTTCTAAGACAAACTGACCCAATCGCACTTTGTCTGAGGTGAAGTAGCCTTGGAGCTGAGAGGAGACAATATACAACAGGGATAGTTTAAAGATGTCTCCTACTTGATGAGAACACACTGTCTTCATTCTAATAACCCAAAAACAGATCATTTTTTTAGACGAAAAGTCTGTGTTTTTACCATCTGGCTCTTTAAAGTGTAGATTTAGCAAGGTATTCTGGCATATTAACTGTAAAGACTTTAAGACAGATTGAAGGTTTAGCGTCACACTGTTGCACTGGGGAATGTTTCTGTCATGAACACACACACACACACACACACTACAGTTTATTTTGACCTAAATCCACATACACCAAATGCGTATTAATCCGTTGCTGAAAACTGTCCCCAACAAACGTACCTTTTACTCTTGTTTAAGTAACGTTTACCAAAAACTTTAGTGCTTGTTTAAGGTAACTGAGCTTTTTTTTAAGAAATGAAACTAGATTTAGATATGTAAGCCATGTTAAATGATTTGATAGGAAGCGTTGGGCTGACTGCCACAGACACAGAGTTGGGAAGGCAGTCGGTTCATGGCATTTATTGAAACGTTCATTGTACATTGATATCTCTGTGTCATGTAGCTGTGCTTCCACCCAATATAGTCCCAAATTAATATCTGCCTAGAAATATGTCTAATCTTAATCTGCATTGCTATTTGTACTCGTTGTGAATACGCAGACAACAATAAGTAATTAGGTTGTTTTTTTGTTGGCTCACTTTTACTCACATAATGCTAACCGGCAACATAGGACTAGCTGAGGCGCTGCCGGTGTTGTACCGGATTAAAACAATGCATGCACTGAGACAAAAAATGCGTTGGCCCACCTATCTGCAGCGAGGGGAGAGTGTGATAAGCCCTATTTCAACAAACCGTGGCGTATTTCTTTAAGTAATATTGTGGAATGGCAATTTTTGAGTTTTTCTGATGATTCTAAACTAAGGGAAATCTAATCCATACAGATCCACATGATGAGCCATCTATCATCTGCCCGTTATCCATCCACTGCACCATTGCATTTATCCACCCAACATATTGTCACTTCCTCACTTACTTTTTGACGCTCTGGGTCGGGACCGATTTGGCATAATTTTTGAAGTGCAAGGTAAAACCACTTAGGGTTAGGAAAAGATTGTGAGTGGGGTAACAACATGTCCGTACCTTTGAACTGACATGCAGAAGGAGAATGGGACAGTTCACCATCACTACCCCCTCAACCTGCCTCTTTGCATGGATTTTCGGTTTTCCCTTCTACTTGCTACCGTTGTTGCTCCTCGTAGTACATCATCTTAGAGCTGCTGCTCTGCCCGGTGCGTCCCATACAGACACTATAGTGTGATTTTGGCGTCGGTATCTGATGCTGAGAGCCAGTAAGCTTCAGTATATGAAGAGTTGAGCGTGAGAACGGATTGGTTCACCAGCCAATCACTTCATCAACTTTCAATCCACCATTCATCCATTGAGCCACTCTACCATCTATCTAGTCTCGCAAAAATGTGACATCCGCTGGCCTCGGTGCAATCCCGTCTTGGATATAGAATACCAATATCAATAGAATACCAATATCTAGCTAAGCATTGTCCATCACACCAGTCATCCACTCCGCTATTTATCCATCCATCCATCCATCCATCCATCCATCCATCCATCCATCCATCCATCCATCCATCCATCCATCCATCCATCCATCCATCCATCCATCCATCCATCCATCCATCCATCCATCCATCCATCCATCCATCCATCCATCCATCCACCCAGCCTTTCTTCTTTTACGTACTGTGAACGAGGCTGTAGGCCTTTAGGCTTTTCCTCAAGCCCAGAGGCCTGCTGTATTGATGGTGACATTGTGCCAACCATAATGCATTTCTTCCTGAAGAAGTCTGGCAGGGTTTGCATTTGAAGTTTGTGCATCCACACACATACACGCACACAAAGTCTCAGGAATCTGTTATTCTGATCTATTATGGATTTCGGGACCAGGCTCCGAACACAGTGGGGCTCTGATTTATCTACATGAGATTCTACTCTAACAAGAGGACTAACTGCTGCAGATTTTCAAGTAGGCACACTGAGCACACACTCACAAGCACACACTCTGCCTGCACATTTATGAGTTCACAAATCGGTTTGAGAGATGATAATCATGCAGGAGCACATGCACAAACATTTGCTCTCAGATGGTGATTTCTGCTGTGAGGTGGCCTTTCTTGTAAGCCGGTCACCTACATCAGCGAGGTCAGCAGGTGAGGGTGAAAAACAAGTGTAGACAATGCTCCGAAATCTTAAGTAGCTGATTTCAACAAACACTGAGAAAACCTGATGATGCAGTTGCAGCATCATGCTTATATTTTAGATTTACAAATGTCCCATAGTGAAACTTGTGTTGCTTCCACGACAATGCATTGATATTAGCTCCTGCCGTTAATGTGCTTACTTATATACTTAACAGTATTTCTTGTGAATCTCTTTGTTTCCAAATGAGGATTTGAGACTGACCAAACCAGGTTCCAGTCACTCCGACATGCACGGCACACCATCCAGGCCTAAAGCCTAAATGTGTGAATCCATACACCATGCCGAATATCCATAACGTTGATTTATTTACTGGATCAGATATGACAACGGACCCTTGAGGCGTAGAAACGCAGAGGAGTGAGTTTTCATTTCAAAAAATGAGATACAATGGCATGTGGTTTCAGTCCTAATACTGACACAAGACACTATTGCCTGGGTGTCTATGAATAAAAGGAAATAAATATATACATATTTTACTGCTTTAACATCATAACAAAGTCAAAGGCCAGTTATAATAATGTGTGGCTGTAATATATATATCTTGAAGTATTTTCCCATAGTCCACATTTCTTTATTTCTGTAAAATATTTACAGGTACTTTATCTCAAATATAAAACCCATTTGATTTGTGATAACAAAAACACAGCTAATAAAGTACACTTACAGGTTGTGAATCTGAAGATCCACGGTAGCCAGACAAATGTTAGCCAATGGCTCTTCACGTTGTCTTCCTTTGGAAGTCCGTAATATTGGGATTTTTTTCACAGTTGTGGTGTTAAGTGGTAGTTTTTCATTCATTCCCTGTTTAATTCATGGTTGTGGGTCACCCGTGTTCTCCGTTTTGTTTTCCTTGTGCTATCTGTGTGTATGTTATGTTGTATGCTTCAGTTTTCTGTTTTACTTTGTAATTTCTGTTTCTCCTGTGTCTTTTGTTTTACTTCCTGCCTTGTGTGTTTTCCCGCCCTGATGTGTTCCACCTGTCCCTCGTCACTCCCCTCGTTAGACTTTGTGCTTTTCTTTGTGTCTTATCGGGTCATCACCTTTCCCTTTGTCATTCCCCTTTGTCTCTCCGGGCGCTGTTGCTTCCAAGTGGTTTAGAGTTTTTGAGTTTTCCAGTGTGCTGCTGGATTTTGTTTGGATTTTCCTTTTATTTCGTTTTTTCAGATTAACCTGCCTGCCTCTTCCTTCTACCTCTGCCTGCTGCCTCCTCGTCTCTACATTTGGCATTTTGGGTCCACACCTGCTATTTCCTCAGATGTGACAGATATGCTATCGCACCTCCACTCATACTCGCTTTGTTTGAGTGTTGTGCCAAACTATCCGCAAAATATACCCATGAGTGATATCACCAGTTGATGGAGTAAAGATGAAAACAAGGCCTTTCAGGCAGTCCAGGAGAAACACTTTCTGTGGGAGAGACAGCTACCTTTGGATGTGTTTTATTTTTATTTTTTTACTTTAAAGCCCTTTTACGTACATACAAACTCTAGGCTACAACACACTAAAGGTCGGAGAAAACCCCAGAAAGCATGATCGTAGATGCATGTCACGTTGCATTAGTTGTTTAATACTAACATGTATGCACATCTTAACATAAGTCAGATGCATTTGAACTAAATACTTTACACTGTAACAAATTTAACATAAATTTACAATAACTTACTGGCAACAATTGTCCAGCAATTTTCTGTGAATTCTTTTTACAGTAAAGGTACCGTACTTCAATTTGCAGTATTTTGTGTATTCACTGTAAAATACAAAACAATTAGGCCTAAACACTGTGATTTTAGTTGTATTTACAGTATTGCTTGTTTTACTGTAGAATAAATATGTAAATATATATAAATACTGTGATTTCAGTTTACAGTGGTGGTTTATTTACTGTACAAATAAAAACTGTTAAGAACTGTTTTTTATGTATTGTATGTGGCAAGACAGTACTATTAACAGTATGAAACAGTTAAATACTGTAAATTGAATTTCTCACTGTAATACTGTATCACAGTGATTTAACATTAGCAGCCTTAGTATAATCACCCATATTCTAAAATATTTCAATTAATTGCTGACAACCAGACAATTGTTAACAGTTATATATTACATATTTAAGATTTGGTGAACAGGAACAGCACTTTACAGCATTCTACTGTAAAAATCATATACAGTAGTGTTAC
Source organism: Percina caprodes (assembly GCA_013375575.1). NCBI lineage: Eukaryota > Metazoa > Chordata > Actinopteri > Perciformes > Percidae > Percina > Percina caprodes. The sequence continues at coordinate 3,739 of JABXJD010002113.1, read as the reverse complement.
TGTGAAATCTAAAGGAAATGATTTCACAGATATTATTTACAGTGTAGATTTTTAATGTGGTTTCCCAAGTTTGAGTGGGTGATCTACTGTATATCTTGAACTGCAGAGGGAGTCAATAACAAATATGTTTTAGTCGTCTTCTTGAGGTGTCTGTGTGTAGCCCATCTCCTCATAATCAAATCACCTACTCGAGAAAAGGCCTGATTGTAACTTTTGAAGTTATTTACTATTGCTACGCTGGCCCCAGGGGGCACTGCATTGAGGACAGACAAAACTGCTTAACATCTGGAGGCGTGCAAGCGATATATTGTCATGTGCTGCAAGGAGAGGTTTTAAAATTCACAGTGGAGAGAAAAAGAAGTCTGCTGTAAAACTAAGTGGAAGCAAATTAGCACAAATTAACAACAGGGCATTGATTTTTTTAGCTCTTAAAGGTTAATGCGGTCTGTGACTCTTCTGTCTGAGAGACTGGTAGAAAAGAGAGAGAGAGAGAGAGAGAGAGAGGAGGAGACTGAAATAAAAAGAGTCAGCAAGAGAAAGGAAAGAGAAACAATGTTCTTCTGTATTATCTGGAAGAGGAAGATGGATGCACACAGAAGTTGAAATAATTAGAGGATAACTGAATATATAAACAAATTGAAAGAGAGCAGAGAATAAACCAAAAGGAGAGAGTCACAAAGGAGGTAGAATGGGTGAGACGGGGGAGGAGTTTCTGTCATTATCTTGAGTGTAATTACGAGGATTTAATTTATTCAAATTTTGTATGTTTTTTTTCAGTATAAAGTTCCTGCAAGTCGTCACGTTTAATTAATTATCATCAGTGTGCATTGACATTTTTAATAAAGCAAATTTCTAAAAAGCCAGCCTTGGATTACAACCTTTTAATCAATCTTTCAAATGGTTCAGTCCAGATATTTAGATGAAGATGGTACATTTCAAAACTAGTGCTGACAAACAATTAAAATATTTCATTGCGATTAATCGCATTAATGTCAAAGTTAAGTCGCAATTAATGGCAATTAGTCGCAACTCGCAATTAATGACAATTAGTCGCACATTGGTATCTATTCTAAATGTCCCTTAATTTCTTTTTGTCCCATTATTTTTTCTCATTGTAATGCTCTTAACATGGAAGATCAGATTGCTTTGTGCAAATGTTTTTTAATTGAAAACAACATTGGCATTCATCCTACTGTAGTGTTCAATTTCACACGTAACATTCTCACTTGGAGACAATAATCTCTCACACAATGTAACACTGTCCATCAATAAGAGGGTCAAAAATACTTTAATTGGGGGGGGGGATTGGCTTATTATCAGCTGTGTGCTTGGCCATCAAGTGGTATTTCAGACTGGACGTGCTGTGATGATCGCTCAGTTCACAACCTCAAAACCCACAGATCACTTTGGTCTTGTCAGTGGAACCATTTGGCAACTTTTAAAAAGTCAACTTTCCATCCAGAATCTTATCGGCGTCCATTTCAGCGTCTCACGCTCGCCATCCACTCAAAGCGTAACGTTACTACTCTTTGGCGGCTCGCCAGCCCAAACGGCGTGTGTGTGGCGTACCTGTTGTTTTGTTTCCGGTCTAGCTAGACCCGGTGTGGTGTTGTAGTTTTTCTAACGTTAGCAGTTGTTAGAACAGCACGTGAAAAAACTACAAAGTTTGCTAGACCAAAACGAACGTTAATCTCTCGATTAAATGAAAATTGATGCCGTTTAAAATGGGTTTACGTTAACGCCGTTAATAACGCGTTTAACTGACAGCACTATTCAAAACCATCTAACACAGATGTCCTTCAAAATGTTTTTTAGCAGCATTTAAAGAGAAAAATGACTGTGAGCAAACATTTCAATGAACATACGGGCAACTTTGCAACATACTACCAACAAGCATTAAGGGGGAGACTAACCGTTAAATTCCAGCAGGCGCGTGGCGTTGCAGCCAAACTGGCAACAAGGCTGACTCTGCTACTTCATCTCGGATGTTTAATGTAGAGCACTTTGGGATTTTATCTCTGATAGGCGCTCTATTAATACATTTTACTTACTTACTTACGCCACATCCAAGTATATGTTGGTAAACACCTCAAAATATCAGCTTATCAGTCTCTGAAGATACTTTTTAGAAGATTGACAGTGAGCGTGCGGACAGGGAAAAAGAAACTGATCAAACTGTTTATGTGGTCATAAATGTCTGGCTTATTGGGTCATATCTTAACCTTTAGTTTGAGTGAATGGGGCAATAGAGGGGACTCACACACAGACACACACACACACAGACACACACACACACACACACACACACACACACACACCTATGACCAAATAGCCACTCAGGACAGTCCTTATCAGTAGCGCTGCACATGGTTCTCTCTCACACACACACACACACACGCACACACAATCACAGACAGATGTGCGCACACCCATCTGGCAACATTGGAATTTCACACAGGTTCACAGTAAAAAGCCACACACACACACGCACAATGTGTGTGTGTGCGTGCATTAAGTACATGTACCTGTACATTTTGGCATGTGTGTGTACACACGTCTATGTGTGTGCTTGAACATGTCGTGTGTGTTGTTTGTGCCTGGATTCCTACAAAGTAAAATACCATCATTTATATTCATACCCTCCGCCTGAGGAGAAAGAGAGCAGCACACTTTGTATTCGACACTAATGCACATAAGACATGGAGCCATTTTATAAATAATGATTCATCCTTCAGGCTTTTGGTTGTCCCTCCTGCTTTTCTACAGTTTTCCCAGGAGTTTCATATCACAAGCAATTTAAAAAATATATATATTATTAAAATGTAAAGTTCACATTTCCCTTCAGTTTGGACACTTACTATTATATTCCAGGTTTACATCTTAAAACCTTTTTTCCAATAAAATGGCAATGACCCAAGGTTTCACAGTTTAACTGGCTGCAGTTTGTTAGATTTACTGCTGAACAGAATAAATACACTTCATTTATAATACAAGGAAGCCCAGCAGATGCACCACCAAAACCAATGGAGTGGGACACGTTGTAAAGTGTAGTGTAGTGGCCCGGAGGAGGCTGTGAAACACTTCAGTTATCGTCTCATTTGTTTACAGTACTTCTACTTTAGAATTAATGAGGGAAGTGCAGTAGTGTAAGCATTTAGATTCTTTGCTTAAAAGTTACAATTAAGCAAGTAAAAGTTTATAGTTTGTATCCGGTGTCATGTTCCTAAATGGTGATTATTGCTTTTGTAACCCAGTTATGGATAGTATAGTTAGAGGAAATAGTTATAATGTTGATAAGTTATAATTCCCTTAACCCTCATGTTGTCCTCGGGTCAAATTGACCCATTTTCCTATATCAATGTTCTTTTTAATTGCCCAAAATAACATGAACATCTCAACTTTCATTAATTTTGGGGCGTCTTATTCAGTTTTATAGCATTTGAAAAAAAGATGGAAGTGTTTTTGAAATAGTATTGAGAGTAAAAGTTGACATATTCCAGTCTGTGATTATCATCAACATCCATTCCTTTAATTTTAGTATCAATAATTCCTAATTTCTGCTTTTCTAACTCAAACATTAGGTATAATTTCCTATAAATAAGGTTCATTGACCATAAATTCCAATAATAACTGTAAAACTAACGTTAATAACGTAGTGTTGACAACGTCAAAAATGTGACAAACATTGAAAAAAGCATCAAAAGGGACAAGTAAGAAAAAGTTAATAACATTGATAAAA
>JABXJD010000330.1:542500-651278 GCA_013375575.1 Percina caprodes | reverse complement strand
CCTGGTGGGCGGCATGTACCTGAAAAAGAAGAAATGGATTACATTTCATTTATTTTATTTATAAAAGGACAACGCACATGAATTAACATTTCTGTAGATGTGCCAGTGTTAGCCATCCAGGTAATTTTCAACTGTAGTCCTTTGGCGAGATGTTTTGGGACAGGAGCACCAGGAACCAGCAAGACATTAGTACAGGTTGGACTTTACAGCCAGAAGTCAATAAGCCACTGTAAAGACAGCTAAAGCAACAAATAAGCTTTCTCAAGATACCATACGTGCAAAGCAGTAATAGGAAATGACAGAAAAATGAAATAAAATACATGGATGGAGATCTTGGTACAATATTAAAGTCGCACTACAGGTTAATACGATGATGAAATAGTTTAAGTACAAGATAATCTTTTATACCTACCCAGCAGGCAAGATTTAACCCTAACTCCTAACCCTAACTTGTATACTTAGATTACTTGCATACGACAAGCATGTACCATTAAAAAAAAAAAAGTTTGATAACTGGCACAGGCAGTGGTTAAATTGGGATTGTTTGAATTATTAAGACTGAAAAAAAGTGTTCAAATGTATCTCAGTGTAAATCCTTTCAGGAAGACCTAACTATTAATTAATGCTCTACCTAACTCCAATCAGCTGTTGGAGGCGTTCACCTTCCTGCTAAACCAATCAGAATCATACACAAATGCCAAGGGCCAATCCCAGAGTCACAACCTTGCTTTAAATCAGTTTCTCCCTTTGCTATCAGCTGTCATTTCAGGCAAAGAGTGCAACCCTCCACCCCCCCTTTCCACCTCCGGCTGACCAGTCCAGAGCCTCCTTCGGTCTGGTCTCCTTCGTCGCCACCACTGGTGTCTTGATTCCATCGGGGGTCTGATGGTTCTCTCCCCCTATATACATATATACGAAAGACTGAAAGATTCGTATAGCGTTGGAGTCTAATCACCAAAGACTTTGTACATTTCATTTGAGTTGTAAAATAAATCTTATTTCCATATCTGCAAACAATTTAGCCACAGGTACAGTACTTTGTGCGTGTGCAGGATGCTCCTGCAAAGCACTGTGCGTGTTCTTTTCCTCCCTAGGGGAGTTCAGAAATACTCCCAAACTCCCAGCCTGTTGTGAGTTTTCCAAACACACACGTGGAACAGCTCCTGCCTGGCAGGAGGCTACATCCCCCTGCTGTGAAGAAGAAAAGGTTTGGCTCCTGTCGGCGCATCGCCACAGCTGTTGCAGTTGACCTTCGGGCCTCGATCAAAGAGGCCTGCTTTGTCTGGTGTTAATATCAAATGATGAACATTCAGCTCCCGCTCTGCCCTTTATTTCCTCTGCCAAACAGACAGCAGGAACACATCAGCCGGCCCGATTGGTATTCACAGACGCTTGTATAAATGATTATGAGGCTGCTTGATACTGTTGGACAATAAAGAGAAGACTGGCTGCTTGAACGGACAACACCAATGCTTGTTAATGTTAATTTCTAAACACATTCTCTTGTTGAGAGTGAGATGAGAAGATCGATACTACTCCCAGACACCAACTATGAAGCTACTGCAAGAGGTCATTAGCTTAGCCTAGCATAGAGACTGAAAAGCTTTCAAAATCTTCATTTTATCTATATCAATGAGCTTGTTACTTTTCTTTTTACCTCTTTGGTATTCTACATGTCATTGTTTTTACCCCCCCCCCCCACATACGCCTCATTTTAATGTTTAATTTTGACAGAGAGAGCCTTCGTTTAAAGGCTCTACCACGTGACTGTGTTCCACCAATCAAACGTCATTGTGCAGTCTCAGTCACGTGACCAGACTCGATCTCAGCGGCGGGAAAGTCGTAGCAAAACAAAATGTCCAAATCAACCGTCGGCAAGGCAACACAGACAAGGAGGAACACCCCTGGTCTCATAGTGAAAGCATGGTTACCTTGGTAACAGCGCCAAACAGCAGCTACATTATGTCTGATTGAATGCTTGTGTTAAAAACTAAATCAGACGTTACTCGGTACTTTTTTACTCTTACTCAAGTAATTATTTGGATGACTATTTTTTTTACTTTTACTTGAGTCATTTTATTCTGAACTAAAAGTATTTTTACTTGAGTACAATTTTTGGTTACTCTACCCATCTCATATCTAACGTTGAACGTGACTATCATATGTGAAGACTGGGGATCTGGCAGGGTCACAAACGGCAAGACTCCAACTACATTTGTTTTCAAAAATGTAACCAAGCTAGCTAGCTAGCGCTAGCATTAGCTGGTAACTTAAGGGAAACTTTGCTGATATTTTTTTGTCCGGCCATACGTGCAGATGAATGTCTCCAGTTCCAGGAGGTCTGGCTGGTTAAACTACCGTTGGATGACGCCCTTCAGAAAGGTTGAAAATCTGTAACGTTCCTCTTTAGCGATTAAATTAGCCGTAGCATACCATAAACACCACTGGCAGCAGTTGCTGCTTCCTGGTTGGTGCTGGAGGGAGCGCACCCATTGGTTGTTGACAATGTTGACATGATTTAACATTACTAATACTTAAAAGTTACGATAATATCCAACTTGTTTGTAATTTTATTGCAACATAAAGATGGAAAAAAAAAACTGACTCAGACTGAGTTTTATGACCACCTTACTCTCTAGCCTGATTCTCAGGATTTAACTCGATATTGGAGAATAGTCTGGGACAGCGGAATCACTTGAAAAGTCGTTTGGTGTATGGTTGGCATTACATGTACACAACACACTCAATCCATAAAAATTTAATTACATTTGTTAAGGAAGGTGTTGGATCAGCATGCAATGCATCAAGTAAAAGTCCCTCTGAGCCATATTATCTCATAGTGAAGAGCATACAGTTTCCAGATTATCAGTGTTACAGGGAGTCATTATTATGAGCCATGTGAAAGCAAAAGGCATCACAGAGATGGATAAAACGGGAAAATGCCTCTCCTGCAAAGGACAAACAATTAATGAATGAGGCATAATTCACAGCAAGTGCACATGTTTCCATACATGCACACACACACAACCTCCGTCCAATCAATCACAATAGAGGAAAACACAACCAGCGATGGTTGGGGAGGATTGGCGGTGTTAAATTGTCTTTCTCACAGCTGTTGCTGGTACGTGTTCCACACAGAGACTCGGATGAATTGGAAGATGCAATAAATTATAGAACACTCCAAAAAACACACACAGCTCAGCGGCCGGATAGAAAAAGCTTTTCCTCTGTAGTTATATCTGTCGCCCACTGGTAGCTGAGTGTGTGGCTTCCCAAAGCTTTGTCCAGACCTTTGGAAACGTCTAGTTTGTTATAGTTTAGGTGTTTTGTCTTATCTTATTGTGGTAGTCTGCTTTCCTGTCTTAATTTCTTAGCCTGGTTTTCTGTCTTGTCTTGTGATGTGTTATTTTTGGTCTTGTTCTGTTTCATCCTGTTCATGTTGGGTTTCAGGTCTTAGTCCTTGGACGCTCTCTTGTTGTAGTTTCTGTCTTGTGAGACTTGAAGACTCTTGAAGACCTTTCTTTTTGATGTTGCCTTTCTTTAAATGATGTTCATTTCTTTACTGTTTAATCTTTTATCTGTTTTTATTTTGAACTGTTTCTTCTGTGTTTTATCGGTTTTATTTTCTTTTAACTGATTTTGTGTAAAGCACTTTGAATTGCCCTGTTGCTGAAATGTGCTCTACAAATAAAGCTGCCTTGCCTTGCCTTGTGGTCTCTTGTGAGTGTCTTGTATATTCTATTCTGTTTCCTGTTTTATTGTGATAGTCTTGTTTTCTGTGCCGTCTTGTTTAGTTTTACTTCCTGCCTTTGTGATTGTCTGATGTCTTCCACCTGTTTCCCAGCCTCGTTACCTCGTTACGTTCTGTATTTAGTGTTCCCCTTGTCCAATCACTGTAGTGTTACTGTGTGTGTTTTTGTCTCCTGTGTGGATAGCTGTTTTGTTAGTCTTCCTGGTTCTTATTAGTGTTCCTGTGGGTTCTGTTTTTACTTGGCCTTTATTTTTTGGTTAATTGTTTTTGCCTGCTTGTTTCCTGGACTCCTTTTGGTTTTTGTGCATTTTTGAGTTTTTCATTAAATCATCGTAATTATCCTCAGTTTCCTCCTCTGCATTTTGGGTCCGTTATTCACCCCCCTTCCGTAACGCTGTTGGTAGATGAGTTTAGTCGACAAAAGGTGACTGTGAGCTGGGTACAGAGCACCGCCTCATGACGGTCCTTTCAACGAACGTTACAGTTGAGTTTAGCCTGCAAAAAGTTGGTGTCATGCAGATGGTGATAGTTAAGTCACCAAAACCACTAGTTAAGTTTAGGAAAATAGAACAAACACACGTTTTCCTGGGTAAAAAGCTTTTCAATTCAATTTTATCTATATAGTGCCAAATCAAAACAGTTCTCATTGCGCTTTTCATAAAAGAACAGGTCTAGACCGTACTCTGGGATGTTATTTACAGAAACCCAACAATTCACCAAGAACAAGCACTAGGCGAAAGAGGCAAGGAAAAACTTCCTTTAAGAGGCTGAAACCTCGAGCAGAACCATGGCTCAGGGTGGGGGAGGGGGCATCTGCCTTAACAGAGAGAGAGAGATAAATAAATATTGTAGCAGAGGGTGTCGAGCAGGAACATGGAGGCTGCAGGTGACTCCAACCACAGATCCAGACTCCACACCTCCAGAGCCAGAAACACCTGCAGGAAGCAATAGGAGGAGAGAGGAGAGGGGCGAGAGAGCACAAGACTCCAGGAAAGGGAAGAAGTCGAGTTAGTAACATGGATTAATGGGATGAGGTTGCACAGATGGAGAGAAGAGGAGGAGAGGTGCTCGGTGCGTCATGGGAAGTCCCGGCAGTCTAGGCCTATAATCTTTGTTTCCCGGAAGCAAATTCCAGGCTCCATCCACCCTGACCCTCTCTATGTGGCCCATAGCGCTCTTATACAGCAGTAGTCATTGTGGTGCATGTACCTAAAAAAAAAAAAATACATGCAATACATGATTTACAGTGCATTACTTTTTGTAGCTATATGTACGACTGGTTCACGAGAACTGCCTGAGTGAGGAATTTGATCCAGATGAAAATCTGTGTAACATAATATTTTCCTACAGAAAATCAGTGTTGGCTATGTATAAAACCATAGCTATGTTTTATAAACCTCTATGGATAGCTGCGTTTTAAAAATGGCTTAAGTTTTAGTTTGAAATGAACATACAGTGTTCGTGGTTTCTGGAACTGTAGAGAGGCTCTTTCTGTTGTGTGGGCGAGGAATGAGGACCCAAACGCAGAGTGAAGGGGAACTTAAGAAAAAGGTTTTATTGTCCAAGGCCGAAAAACACAGGGGCAAAGGCAAAAACAAATCCAAAAACAGTCAGGGGGGAAAAAACAAACCAGAGAAAACTCACGGGGAAATCACAGGAACAAAGACAGGAGGACAGGCAGCGCCAACTGGAGATCCTTAGGCAAACAGGTAAACAGGTAAACTAGGCGCATGGACGGGACGAACAGGAATGATCCGACAAGAGACAAAGGAAACACTGGGTATAAATACAAGAGGTAATGAGGTAATGGGGAACAGGTGAGACATCAGGTGAATCACATCAGGGCGGGGCTGGACAATCAGACAAACAAAGCAAAGCTAGACAAGACAGGAAACTAAACTATCAAAATAAAACAGGAAGTAGAACAAATAGACACAGGGGCACACCAGACAGGACCAGACCAGGGAGAAGACCAAGACAGAAACACAAAAAAGGCCAAAGAAAGGGAAAAATAATCCCAACTACAAACCCAACCCACAACACTTTCATCCTTATCTCTTCCTCTCATCCACTGGCTGCCATGTTATTTTCCCCATCATCATTATGTCCCTCCTTTTTAATTATCACTCTAATTCCTGTGTAGTTGCCCATCACTTCACACCTCCACTGAAGTTAAATTAGGCCCTTTACATGAACCTTTGATACCTTGCGACTGACTCTCCCGTTTCCACGAATAAACCAATTAACAGAATTTTCCTGTTCACGTGAAGGGCTGTGTGCCTGACAACAGGATAACACCCCCAATTTCCCTCCAGCTGAGCACAATGTAACTTCTAGCACAAGTACAAGAAATTAGGATGCCATTTCGCCACAACTCCAACAAGTGTATTGCTTTTTTTTGTAGTCGACATCAAAATCCACCTTTAATGCCTTGGGTTTGAGTTTGCGCAGCTAAAGAGCAGTTTCCAAGCAGCAGGAACATGTTTAATCTGACAGCATGTGAAGCAGGTCTCATTATCAGGGTAGGAACGGAGCTCACATACTGTTTCAGGAAGTAAGAGGTACATTTGAGCACACGTTCTGGGATGATGTGCTGAATGTATGTAATAAGCAGTTTGCAAGATAGAAATTCCCCTTAAGGAAAATTCACTCGACCTATTTCGCCTACTTTGAGACTCCCGAACATATTCAGGCCTGGGAAACAGCCCACTTTAAAAAAATAATAATAATCAGAATGCTTTGTTTTGCTTGAATTGCTAAATTCTATGACAACTAAGGAACATGTTTGCTGACATTTTTCAGGGCTTTATGTGGGCCAAATGTAAATGTGTGTGACATATGCAATAAAACAGCCAAAATGTATTTGACTTTTTTTGATTAATAAAAGCAAGTCAATAAAATGTACATGTCTGGCCCTTGATGTGATTCTCATTTTCTAATTTTTGGCCTTAGTGGAATTGAGGTTGCCACCTCTGCTCTGGTTGAACACACTCCCTGTGTAGGTGCCCTTTATGTTACACCTCACCATCCCCAGGAAAGATGTTCTGGTTGTGTTTTTAATCAAAAAAACATGTGTAATTTCCTCGGTTATGGACACATAAAGTGGGCACATGTATTTACAGTTCATATGTCTGAACATGTGTGAATGTACAGCCCAGTCTCACGGCAGTTTGTGAAATAGTCACATTATTTAAGCTATTGATTTGTGTACACGGACACATTTAAGTAGTTTTTTTTTTGTGTTGGAGAGCACGAATTTTCATCTAATGTATGTGAATGGATAGCATGTTTCCTGCTCACAGCACAACTATGTTAGCGAGTAGTATGAAAACCCCAAAATGTTGTGGTTGCTGTTGGTTTTGGGGTTCTGTTATCGTTTCCTGTTATACTCCTAGTTTCCTCCCCTTGTCTTGTCTAGTTGTACTTCCTGTCTTGTATCTTCCCATGAGAGTGTTCTGTTTCCTGTTTTATTTTGATAGTCTAGTTTTACTTCCCTTGTTTTCCCGCCTTGTGTCACCTGCCTCTTGTTTCCTTGTTACCCCGTGTATTTAGTGTCTCTGTTCCTTTTGTCTCTTGTCAGATCCTTTTCATTTGTGTGTTCCTGTCTGTGCCTTCAGCGTTTAGACTCTTCCCAACCGCCTTCCTTTCCCTGGGAGTTTTTCCATCCCCTGTGCTCTATATTTCGCCTGTTTCCTGATCTGTTTTCATCTTTTCGGACATTAGTTTTTACCTCCTTGTGTTATTTTTGCAGACTGCTTTTGGATTCCTTGTTTGTTGGAAATCTGTTTTTTTTTTTTTTTGTTAATAATAAATCCTCATCACAAACTCTCTTCTGCCTGCCTGATGTCTGCGTTTGGGTAACTGTAACACAATGTGGTTCAGTGCCTTGCTCAAGAGCACTTTGGCAGTGCCCAGGAGGTAAACTGGTACCTCTTCAGCTTCCAGTCTCCACCACCATACTTTGGTCCGTACGGGGACTTGAACCTGCAACCCTCTGGTTCCCAACCCAACTCCCCACGGACTGAGCTATTGCCACCCCCCCATTAAGTGCTGAGCACCACGAAAGAAAGGAGAAATTGAAATACATTAGCTCAAAATTTGTGCTCACCACCATGAAAAACAACAAACGTGTCCGTGTACACACATCAATAACGCGTGTGTGTGTGTGTGTGTGTGTGTGTGTGTGTGTGTGTGTGTGTGTGTGTGTGTGTGTGTCGTTCGGCTGTGAGCAGCTGCCTCAGATCCATCACAGCCAATCTGCAGATTAGAAATCCAAGTCATTACTGCAGCAGAATTTCTTTCATGTCAGTCACCATTATGAGGAAATGTGTTTGTCTGTAAGTAATTCCACAACCCAAAATGAATTCAGAGTTACATCTTACAGCGAGAGTAGAAAGAGGGCTGCCATGGAGTACATGCAGATTTATATTATGCACCATGCCGTGCATCCATTTTGGACCAAACTCATTACCCAAACTGCATCCTTCAACAGCCTTCCCTCCAGTACAGTACAGGGGTTTAAGGTGAAGGGAGGTTCATCTTTATATCCAGTGACCATTTCGCTGACATTAAAACTAAGGAAACCTTTAGTTATAACATTCATTTGAACCCATTTGGCTCAGCGAGAGACCCTTTTCCTTCCTAACTGCATTTTCGGGTGGAAATCATTTCAATCAGGAGAGACATGTTTGCAGATATGCAAATATAATTTATTGTACAGCTCAAATAAAATGTATAAAGTCTTTGGAGATTCGACTCCATCGCTATATGAACATTTTGTATATATGTATAGGGGTAGAGAGCCATCAGTTAGGTAGAGCATTGATTAAGAGTGAGGTCTTCCTGAAAGGATTTACACTGAGATACATTTCAATCAGGAGAGACTAGCTGCAGATATGTGGCAGTTAGTTATACACAGCATGATAAAATATACATTTATTAGGATAACAGCTGAATTGATTTAGGAGAGCATCGATTAAAAGTTAGGTCTTCCTGAGAGAATTTACGCTGAGCTACTGTACATTAGTTTGACTTAGTTTCCCTCAACGTATGGCTTTGAAGAGTGCGCAATCACGCGCTCAATGTGAGTAACTGTGACGATTTTTACAAAAATGAAACATCTGTATGAGCAAAGTTCTTTGAAAGTGGCATTGCTGAATCACTACAAACAGTCTCTGGTGGTTGCAGGTTTGTTGAGTGAAGGGACCTTTCTGTAGCGAAACAGGCAATATATTCAATTTAATTCTCAATGAGGCCGGGGTGCACAAATGATGATGTGTTATGTTGGAGGCACCAGGTGGTCATCCCCCAATCCATCTCCTCCTAAGAGGACATCAACAACAACAGTGCTTGTGCTGAATATAAAAAGATTCTAACAGTCCAAGTAAGCATACACAGTATCTAGACTCTCCTTAAATAGCCCCTCCTAGTTTTGTCATTCACCATGTGAGCAAAACTGTCAAGACCCCTTTATCAGCTTCAACATTTTCTTTCTTCGAGGAGTCAATGAGGACCAACTGATTTTACCTGGATTCATCTTAACAGCCTAAAAAGCAGGTCAGCCTAACTTGAAAGTTTGACTGCACAACAGCAGCAGCTGTTTTTTTCTAAACAGCATATAGGGTCCTCAGGGATGTTCCACATGCATACATTTCCACAAATGCACTTGTTTTTAAAGTCACTACCCACCTGTACAAAATTGTAAGAGGTGTTTTTACTCACAGTGGCTTGAGAAAGTTTACACACCCATGCTAAAGGTGATTAAAAGAGGATTAAAAAACATCTATTTTAATTCCAAAGGCCAAAGGAACTTTATCAGGATGCATAGTATCCTGATCAATGAAATAACTGGCCTTTTAAAAATGAAAATGTGCCTGCCTCTATGTGAATTTAACATAGGGGGGTGTATCTATACTCATGCCCCCTGTATTTTAACATAGGGGTGTATACTTATGCCCCTGTATTTTAACATAGGGGTGTGTATCTATACTCATGCCCCTGTATTTTAACATAGGGGGGTGTATACTTATGCCCCTGTATTTTAACATAGGGGGTGTATACTTATGCCCCTGTATTTTAACATAGGGGGGTGTATACTTATGCCCCCTGTATTTTAACATAGGGGGTGTATACTTATGCCCCTGTATTTTAACATAGGGGGGTGTATACTTATGCCCCCTGTATTTTAACATAGGGGGTGTATACTTATGCCCCTGTATTTTAACATAGGGGGGTATACTATGCCCCTGTATTTTAACACAGGGGGTGTATACTTATGCCCCTGTATTTTAACATAGGGGTGTATACTTATGCCCCTGTATATTTTAACATGGGGGTGTATACTTATGCCCCTGTATTTTAACACAGGGGGGTGTATACTTATGCCCCTGTATTTTAACACAGGGGGGTGTATACTTATGCCCCCTGTATTTTAAGGAAAAACATTTGTTTATTTATTTTATTAATTATTCACAAAGAAAATTGGTGTCCTTAAAGTTTGGATTTTCCAATTTTTTTTAAATTAAGGCATTAAGATCAATTACCAAAAGATGTTTTTTTTTATTCTTCTTTTTAATCAACTTTAGCATGGGTGTGTAAACTTTCTCAAGCCACTGTATGTTTCCTGATTAGACCTCTTCTTAGGACTTCTTACAAACAACCCGTTCGTTCTTGTCTTATTTCTGATATAGTAATAAAAAAAATGAGTCAAATTTGACCCCGATGACAACACAAGGTGTAAGCTACATATATATTTATTTCATATATTTAAGATGATTTTTGGCCATTTTATGCTCTTCTTATATAGGACAGCTAAAGGGGAGAGAGAGGGAGCATGACACACAGCAAAGGGCCACAGGTTGGAGATGAATCTGTGGCCGCTTTGACAAGGACTGAGGCGCACGCTCTACCAGGTGAGCTACAAGTTTTAATGTTTTTAAAACAACAATTTTTCATCCCAAAGAAAGCCTGAAGACTATAGAAAAAGTTCACACTGGCTCATAAGCCAGGGCAGAGAAATGAAAACACAGTTTTGTGGGAAAATGGATTTATTGATCTATTTACAATAATAGCAATAAAATGCATTAACTATCATGAGAACAAAACCAAACCAAAGGTCAGCTGGCAAAGAGGGCAATAATCTAAAGTCACAAGACTTTTTAGAGAATATTGATGTTACAAATGGTGTTCTGAGAATGGGTTTATTGTTTGAGCTTAGTTTAAAAGTGCACTATTATATTCTACTGTATCATGGTGAAGAACAAATTGCATGCAGCCTCAACACAGGAATGAGGAGAGCTCGATACACTGGCTCCGACTGTAACCGTCAGCTAACAAGCTCTGGGTCGGTCCAGCTACAAACCCCAGTGGGCAGTTTGACAAATGCAGAATCAGATACTTGCCCTTGGCTTTAAAATTAACTGGGAGTAATAATGTCCCATCTGTGTGTGTGTGTGTGTGTGTGTGTGTGTGTGTGTGTGAGAGAGATCAGATTCAGCTTATTATCACTAAACAAGGGGGACAGTTCACATCAATGTGAAGCCATACACTGTGTATCTATGTACCCAGAGGATAACTGAAATCAATATATTCCAATGGTGTGTGTGTGTGTGTGTGTGTGTGTTTGTTGAAAGAGCAGAGCTTTAGGTTGAGCGATCTCAGTAACTGAGGCGTTGCCGTGAGGGTCGGCCGTATGCAGAGGCTGCATGTGATGAATGAAGGCTATAAGACGAGGGCTGCAGCCAGTGACATGAGATGCGGAACATGGATTTATCTCCAGCTACAGAAAAATCAATTAAACCTCACAAGTATCCGTGTGTGTGTGTGTGTGTGTGTGTGTTTCTGCTGTAAGACAGAGGGTAAAAACTGTAGCTAAAGTCATCCTAAAAGTCATCTCATCCCCAACTTTTCATCCGGCACCAAGTCCCAGAGACCATGATCATAAGAACCAGACCCCCGGGAGCCAATTGAGCAATTTGCACATAAGTATTTGAATCTGTATTGACCTATTTAGAGTGCCAGATGGGTGGATGCCCGCTGTACAGAACAACACACAGAGATGATGCCAGTGCCAATCTCCCCGTCACATATTGGGCAGTCTCGCATTGTCAGCTCTTATCACCACAGCGCTGTGGAGTAAGGTCTGGCTACACCACAGATACATTCTGGGATAGAAAGAAGAAAAAAATGTGTTGTTTGCATTTCTTTAAACTAATCAGAACTGCGCTAAACTCCAGACTCTGCAAAATCGTCTCAGGAGGAATTTCTTTTGGTGAAACATTTGTACCCATAAAAGAAAACACCACGTACAATATTAATTAAGTTAACTGCTCACACAACACAGTAACATGAGCTATTTAAATGAGCTGATACATGGTTAAACCTCACTGGCTCTTACCAGTGTACTTCGTCCACAGCAATCCCATCAATCGGTCCCAAAATGTCCCAGTTAGTCTAGGAAATGCAGTAAATATATTCTTTGTAAATCTTTACAATCATTCCCAACTTTTATTGATGTTTTTGGCTCTTTTTCAACACTTTTACGTGTTTTTTCAATGTTTGTCATTTTTTTACGTTATCACTAACTTATCAACTTCAGTTTTACAGTTATTTTTGGAATTTATGGTCAAACCTCATTTATAGGAAATTATACCTTGTTGTTTGAGTTAGAAAAGCAGAAATTAGGAATTATTTAGACTAAAATGAAAGGAATGGATGTTGATGATAATCACAGACTGGAATATGTCAACTTTTACTCTCAATACTATTTCAAAAACACTTCAATTTCTTATTCAAATGCTATAAAAATTGCACCAAATGCCCCAAAATTAATGAAAGTAGAGATGTGTACTTGCCAAAGAGCGTTGTGTGGAATCAATCATGTTATTTTGGGTAATTAAAATGAACATTGATAAGGGAAAACAGGTCAATTTGACCTGATGACAACATGAGGGTTAAAGAGATATTTCCTGATGTGGGAGCCCAGTTTGATACGTTACTGTAAATGATGAAAGCGGAAGGTGAGGGTTGGGCTTTGGTTGGGTATGGACGGTGATTGCTTGGGTTGATTTCACCCTCAGGTCACACCAGAGCTGCATTTGATCTAACCAGTAAGGTATTTGGGTTGATCAACCCCTTTGACGAGCATGAAGCATTAATGTGTCTCATGAAGTAACATCCCGCTAAAAAAGCTTCCAAAACACTTTCTACAAGCTTGTTTTAATGACAACAATCCTTGAGATGGTTTCCTTCTTCTTTTTAAAGAGAGGATGTGTTGTTTTAGAATTCAAAAAATGATGTGCTGGTAATATGCTGATGATGCCATTTTTAGTGTTTCTTCTTGGGGTGCTGGCGGTGCTGTATCATGAAGACTTATTTGTGGTAATTAGGTCAGGAGGAGGCAGTGGCGTGCTGAGGGGGAATCACAGCCCTGAGCGACCTTGCTGGGGAAACTTCCCCCTCCATGACTCATTACTGGCAGAGCTGCAAAGAAAGTGTCAAGGAAATAAGATGGAGCTCATCATGTGTAAGGATTTTGTCTTGTAAATGTTACCTAAACCAAATAAATGTTGGCTGCAGCTGATAAATCTGTCACTCCTACTGGCTTCTTCAGCACTTAGCTCTCCATTATTAAAAGGACTTGACTACAGAAAGCCCCATAAGCCTGGTGGGTAACACTTTCAATTAAGAAAATTCTATTTGTCCGTTATTAGTTGGCACGTATTAGTAATGTATGAGTCCTTAACTCCTGTTTAGTCGTTATTAGTGTTAGGCCTGTTGCTGCAGAGTAGCTCTCTGTCTCTCCTCTCCCCCCTTCCCTCTGTCTGTCTCTGATGCAGGAGTGGAGTCTGCTGTGTGGGTGTCAGGTAACCCATCTACCACAATCACCTCTGCCTCTTATACCCGGTCAGCCTTCCACTCTGTGTCAGAACATAGTCAAGACGACCACAGTCTGCTTAGCGCATAATCCAGCTTGTTACCTGTTTGCGTGTTGTATTTGGCCTGTCCTGATCCGTTGTCTCCTTATGCTTCAGTTTCTACTGGAACCTTACTCCTGCTGCTTCACTCCTGACACCCACCAGACCTGCTCTCTACTACTGGATCTCACTGCTCACTGGATATTGCGACAGAACAAGCTCCTGCTCAGAACCCCTGGACCTGTTTGCCTCTCAGGAACCTGGACTTGTTTTCTCGGATTGACTTCAGTACTTTGAAATATACCTGTTAAACTTTCACACTGGCCCTTTGTCTCCTGTCTGTATTTGTTCAATTCATTCACTTGTAACAGTTAGCATTAGGTTACAAGTGTGCTGCATGTAATGAGCATGTTTTGCTATGTAAAGTGTTAAGGTTTAAGCATAACAATTACTTTAGTTTTGTAAGTTGTATTTATATGAATAATACAGGAATACTGTGGGCATTACTACAGCCCCACTAGCTCCACATTAAGCCTGAGTAATTCCGATTGCATTCCTTTCTCAAGTGCAGTTCTGCTCAGTTAACTGCACTTCACCTTCCTTCAGGGTACCTTTCCTTGCAGAAGCCAAATAATTCATAAAGTCATACAAAAAACATTCAGTATGCAAATATATAAATAGCAAACACTAAAAACTGAAACAATGATTTAACAATATGCTTGATAATAACTTGTCTGTTACAAGCCATTTTCTTGAGAAAAAATTGATGATTTTGAATGTCCATAATAACCCATCGCTCAAAGATGATATGCAGGTGAAATAGTTTGCCTACTGTCTTCCTTCCTGTTGTCTTTTAATGACAATATGGGATATTTTCTGCTGTGTTTGCTGTTTTTGTCACACTGGCATACCAGGTTTTGGTCACATTGCCATTGAATTTGAGATGGACAATCACATCATCAATAATTGGCAGTTATGCTCCACAGAGGATGAACCGTTTACATTTGGATGCTCTGAGATTTCTGCCCAGGTAAACGTTCATCTAATCTAAGGCCGTTTGCAATGAATAATCATGGACATGAAAAAAAACTTAGAAAAACTGTTTATAAATGACATAATTGACCATTCTTTCGAAGATGCTGTTCCTTATTGGTCAGTATGACAGAGGAAAATGGCAATTTGAAGTCAAAATAAAGACGAGTCATAACGGTGTCATCAGCATCCACGTTGCCACTTAAAGAAGACACTGAGTTTTTGAAAGAATGGTTCAAATCAAAATGTATTTCTTTTTAATTACATTTTTGGGGATTTTCCACTTTGATTTTTGGTAGGACAGCTAGATGAGAAAGGGGAAGACATACAAGAAGTCATCATAGGTCAGAGTCAAACCCTGGACCTCTGCGTCAACGCAAAACCTCTCAGCACATGTGCGCCTGCTCCACCACTGAACCAACCCGGCCACACAACATCAAAATGTATTTCATCTGAAAAGCTTGACCAACTATCCTCTGAAAATAGAAAAAATGACAGTGATTCGATTATAGTTTAACAGATTCAAGCTTTTGAATGGAAAAACATTGGGTTATGTCATTAAATACCAACATTTAAATCGAATGTTATATTCCTTTTAATGGTGTGTAGGCATTGACTTCCCTATCTGCATCTTTTTAACTAGCATTTCTTGTATTTTGGTATCCATGAGTCATTTCTCTTTTCCTAATCAACGGTGCAAGAAATTGGCAAATCCTTTTATTTCTTATTCAACACCCAGGTCTAACACCAACCTAAACTTCCCTCAGCCTCAGCTTTGTGGGTGGCTCAAAATCCCCTTGTTTCCACCTGCTGGGCTTCTGTCTACAAAGAGAAACATGGCTTCAGGGCAGCAGGCAGCTCTGGTGGCTTAATAATTCATGACTTGTCATTGTGAAGCATGGCACACTCCCCTACTGCAATCACTGAGATCATTTTGCTCAGCAAACCCTGCTAAACGCCTCTGCCATTTGTCACAACAATAATTAAATGTTTCACATTGATCCGGCCACCTGTGGTTGATGCCTCTGACCTGAAACAAAGTGGAAAACACACAGGTGGCACTGTTATTGGCTGATGTGTAGAGTAAATAGGAAGCCCTGTTCAAAAGAAGTTAAATAGGACAGCTTAAACCTACACATTGCAAAAATCTTTTATTAGATCTTTTATAATTAAACTCTACCAAAGCACAAATAACATGTTCATAGGCAACTTTTGAGCATACAGAAGACTTGATTTGTATTGAGTGTGCAGTTTTTTTGTATTAAAGCTGGGGGGGCGGACATTTTGTCTCCTTCCTCTAGTAGTGAGAGTAATTGCAAACACTGTCAATGTGCTTAAGACAAGCAGTGGGATTCATAATAACACTGCATCGCTGTGGTCTCTACCCCTTCCTGCCTGTCAATGTTATGAGTAATACAGGAAGACTGGCATACCGTCCAACCAATCAGAGAGCCAGAACAAGCAGCTGTGCTAAGTTTAAAAAAAAAAAAAAAAAAGGTTGGTTGACAGGATCCTTGTCCATCAACCCCGCATACATATATTGTATGAGATTTAAGGCTGTCCCTGATGAAAAATGGCAACCATGACAGAAGCATATAGCCCAACATCACGTCTCAAGGGGCCTAATCAGAGGTTAAATTGGGATTTCTTACGTGGGGGACCCTCTGTAGTTTGTAACTATCTTGCAACATCAAAACATTGTTTTAGCAGAATATCAGAGCAATTTAGGCTGCAATCTGTTATTTAAGTTGCCAGTTTCTGACCTATTTTCTCCCTACCTTGCCATCCACATATCACCCTCTTCCATCTCTGTTGTCTGTCTGACTGACAGCAGGTGCCTTGACTGGCAACAAGCGTTATTACCGCCAGCAAGTCATAGGTTCCTCATCTGCTCTGCAGCTTTAAAGGAAACCCATTAACAGAAAAACGTGAAAACGCAGTTATGATGTTAGTAAGTTCTAACATCACCTCATTTAGGACTTCGTTCTCTACAGCTACGTAGTGATTCTTTTGAATAATTTAAGTGAGAAAAGTGTAAAAATGTATGTATGTGTGTGTGTATATATATATATATATATATATATATATATATATATATATATATATATATATATATATATATATATATATATATATATATATATATATATATATATATATATATATATATCTTGAAGATGTGCAACGTTAAGCATCCTCTAATGACATAGAAAAGTGTATAGGCCAGTTGGAAATGTGTGAGAGAGAAGACCAGTTACTTCATGGTCCTGTGACTAGGTCCAGGAATTTTTGGACCGCGATACATGATAACCTATGTTGGATAGCAGGGACCCATTCAGCCCAAGATTATTTGATATGGGATATAGGTCAGTCCTAAGTGGGATAGATAAGCACATAAGAAGCTGGGTCCAGACTAGTTTAATGATCGCCAGACAGATTAATTTAAGAGGATGGAAGAAGGAAGGGGTGCTGTAAATCCAGGAGTGGGCTTGTGAGATGACTAGGGTTGCGGTGTTTGAAAAGATGTCATATTAACGGTTTGCCAGACTGGATGTCTAGACTAGTTGATGTTGCTAGTTCGATGTTTTACATTTTATTAAATAAATGGCATAGGCCACGTGTGCTGGGGCTGAGCCAGCCCAATTTAACCCCTGGGCTTAACCTACATAAGGAAGAACCCCTGAAAACTGAGGTCTTGGTCCTCTGACAACCAAATTCTGGTGGGGTTTGTTAGGAGGAGAATATAATGAGGAAACAACGCCAATACATAGGGATTTATCCATGAAAGGAGACAGATGCTGACATCTGACTGCCAACAGCTCCTAATAGACAAACCGAACTGAGGCAGGCTGGACTGATGCACAGCTCCAAATAATCTCTCATGGATTTCCAAACTGATACAGACAAGAGCGACAAGGCAAATCAAAGCAAAGAGCATAGACAGTAAATAATAATTATTCTACTGGATAGCTAATTACAATGACCTGTTAAATTTTACTGGTTTTAATTAGTTGATGCTGTAACCTCATGCTGTGTTTCTCCTTCTCATTGTCATGAGAAAGGTTGGTACCATGAGTAGGTTGGGTACCAAGACCCGGTGCTAACACAGCACCGGTGCCTTAACGACCGATATCTACTACAACAGTCTGCAGCTAAAGACACAAACTAGCTGTGCTATGGCCACTGCCTGTAAGCCTTGTAGTGCATTTAAGGTTATTGTAAAACACCCATTTCCCTTATGTGTTAGTAGTGGTTGTTTTTCTCTAACAAAGCAATTTAATGGTGAAATTGGAGCTTTTATTTCCTATATTTAACTTTTTTATATATTAAGTATGGGCACCGCACTGTTTTAAAAGTATCGTTGTAATGGAAAAAACCCAAACAATACCCAACCCTATTCATGAGGAATGCACAGAGGAACATGAGTGATTTTAAAAAGAAATAAATAAAGGAATAATTAAAATAACACATACGAGGACCTGCAAACAGCATAATTAAAGACACACAATAAATATATATTAAAGCAATCGTGAACAGATCCACTGTATGAATCACTGGTGGTCACATGAGCTCTCTTATTTGTCCCATGGCATGAAAATTTTATTTTATGAGGTTAAATCATAGCCCCCCAGTGGCTAGAAATGGTGATAGGTGTAAACCAAGCCCTGGGTATCCTGCTCTGCCTTTGAGAAAATGAAATCTCAGGCGGGGCAATCTGGAAACTTGCTCCTTATGAGGTCATAAAGGGCAAAGTTACGTCCCCTTTCTCTGCTTTGACCGCCCAGAGAATTTGGCCCACCCATGAGAGAGAGACATCATGGCTTTCAAACAAGCAAAGTAGCAGTTGGTCAAGGCCACACCCCCAGCCTCCCCCTCCTACTCAATAGCTACAGACTCAGAAACGGCACATACTAAGGAAAGCTCATTGTGGGACTGGCTCTAGTGGCTGTAATTCTGCACCAAGGCTGAATTTTGGGAAAGAGACTTCAGATACAGTATTAGGGGACCACTAAGGTCTATATAAAAGAGACTTCAGATACAGTATTAGGGACCACTAAGGTCTATATAAAAGAGACTTCAGATACAGTATTAGGGGACCACTAAGGTCTATATAAAAGAGACTTCAGATACAGTATTAGGGGACCACTAAGGTCTAAATAAAAGAGACTTCAGATACAGTATTAGGGGACCACTAAGGTCTATATAAAAGAGACTTCAGATACAGTATTAGGGACCACTAAGGTCTATATAAAAGAGACTTCAGATACAGTATTAGGGACCACTAAGGTCTATATAAAAGAGACTTCAGATACAGCATTAGGGGACCACTAAGGTTTATATAAAAGACTTCAGATACAGTATTAGGGGACCACTAACCTTCATCAGGTAAAATTCATAATGTGAGGTGAACGTCTGAGGACCGAAACGTCTTTCACAAAAAAAAAAAACTGATCAACAGTCTGGGTTTTTCACAGCAACAGTTTTTGATTCTACATACTAAACGTTTACAAAAATAAAGACTTGACATGAAAAAAGCCTAAATGTCTCCGCCAACAGAGATTAAAGTGCAAAAAAACTAATAAGAGTGTCATACAATAAAATGTGTATAAGTTTGAGTTTTAAGTTTAGATGTTCTGTAAACGTGCATGTGTCAAAAATGTACATAAGTGTCCTATTTCTGTCTTTTTTTCTCAACTTAGAATCCACCAACAACCATATTCATTGCTTTTTTCCAACTTCACTCCCCTGTTATTTTTGAATTCCATTCTTGGCTCTTGACATCGGAGGAAGCGGAGCACTCAGTCGGTGCATATGAGGAGTAGCTGCCAGTGCTCCATTAATTATAGGGCAGGGTGTGAGTTGGCCGTGAAAAAAAGATCAACAAATCCTGTAAAAAGAAAACTGACACATGCACACATGCAAACGCACACACAGTGGGTTTCACAGTGCATAAAACAGAAACACAGCTTGCTTGCTTGCTCTACTCTTTCTAGACTTCCTGAGCTTTTGAAGCAGCTTCCGAGCTATTTTGCAACCCACAGTTTCACCCCTTTTATCTAACTTTTTATTTTGTTGAACATATTTTAACTCTTTTCTTAAGCACACTTCTGGTATCCATTCATTGGAATACGTGGGGCCACACCTGGAGTTCCAGCACAAGAAGCTGATCAAACTTTGGTAAAAACCAGTTTAAGGACCCTCCAAGATTGTTGCTAAGGAAGGAAAAGCATCACTGATTCCTTTTCCTACTCCGGTTTCTTCAGGTTGGCGTAGGAGCCTTTAGGTGCTCATCACTGTCCAAGCAGGAGACGTCTTAAACAGCTTAGCTCCTTTTTGTTGGCCAAGGAGTTTCTGGATAAGGTCTAATAGTACCTACAGGCCTTATCAACCAGGATTTCACAGTAAAAGCTAAAAAATAAATGGACAAAAGCTTGACATGTGGCAAGTGATATCAGAAGATTAAAGAGGGAAAAGAGAAAAGAACGTTTTCAGTCTTTTGCAGTCACTTTTGCTGCTCAATTTGAATCAGCTTAAGTCTGATTGAATTTAGTCAAAATCGCATCGTATTACGTTCGTTTTATGACCAACATTCATTTCATTATACCGTTGAGTGTTAAAAGTGATTGGTGAACAATCAACAGCAAGGAGTCAGCTTGGATGTTTTAGTGCCATCAAGAAAAAAGGATTTTTTTTTTTGACTGCATGTAAAAGGATGGTTGCCTGCTGTCATAGCAACCATTGATGTGTTGTGAAGGGTTGGTGAACTTGTGATGACCCTCGACACAGTAGGTGATGTCATAACATGGATAAAAAGGAAAAACAGAGACCCTGCACACTGCTTACTGAGAGGAAGCAGAAAACATAATCACTTGAAGGCCTTTATTGAATATCTTTTGTAGGAAACAAAGCAAAGGTCAATGAAGGCCTCAAAGAGGTTTTACTTGTCTCTTTTGAGTCTGGTGTGTGGCTTACTTGGACCACTGCACCTGCTGGTAATTCCACTGAAGGACTGACCTCAGGTGCATCCGTTCTCTGAGCAGTTTGGTACATGGGTGATGCAGGTCACTATTCATAATGTCACATTCAAGTCATATTGTCAATGTGTCCTCATACTCACACAATATAATAGGTTGATTGCAAATTACTCCCAAAAAAACATATGACTGTCCTATTTAATCCAGTGATACGGCCACAGGTGGCAATTTTAAACACGTTGACCCTCTATTTACGTAAAGGCCGCAGTTTAAATTTGTTTTTGACACGTAGTTAAATTTGTGAAACAGAACTGGTTTACCCTCATCTTGTCCTCGGGTCAAATTGACCCGTTTTCCTATATCAATGTTCTTTTAATTACCTAAAATAACATGATTGATTCCACACAACGCTCTTTGCCAAGTACAAATCTCTACTTTCATTAATTTTGGGGCATTTGGAGAAAAAACATTGAAGTGTTTTTGAAATAGTATTGAGAGTAAAAGTTGACATATTCTAGTCTGTGATTATCATCAACATCCACTCCTTTAATTTGTCTAAATAATTCCTAATTTCTGCTTTTCTAACTCAAACATTAGGTATAATTTCCTATAAATGAGCTTTATTGACCATAAATTTCAACAATAAATGTAAAAACTAAAGTGTTACACAGCGTTGAAAACGTCAAAAAAAGTGACAAACATAAAAAAAAGCATCAAAAGTGTTTAAAAAAGGAACAAAGACATAAGAAAAAGTTAAAAACATCAATATAAAGCGTCAACAAAAGTATTAATTTTCAATTTTGACGGGAAGACAACACAAGGGTTAAGTTCAGGCAACGAAAAACTCAGTTAAGGTTAGGAAAACATCAGAGATTGGTCGGACATGAGTAAAATAACTAAAATACGGACATAACTATGTCACTGACAAGGTACTTTAAAGGCTGTTAATTCAAAAAAGTGACTGTTGGTCTCACACGGCACACAAACTTAAATATGAACAACTAAGAACAAAATCTATAGTAGGTTTCTTGCACTTGGTGAAAAGAACTTGATAAAATTGCTATAGAAACACCATAGATGTGACAAACAAAATACAATATTAAAATGCAATCAATCCTAATAAAAAGGAGTTTTGACTTATTTTGGAATTAGAGTCACTCATTCTTCATATTTAGTCTGTGGTCTTACAGCCTCAGTTGTTATTCCAAAGACGCCTTTAATTTCATTTGCCCTCAGGCGTGTAATTATGTTGTTATTCCCAGCGATGTAGATGCACACCATATACGACAGCTGATGTCAACGGTTATTACCATTAGATGTTCCTAATAAAGGCTTATGGAGCTGTCAAGTGCTGCCACTTTGCAATACATCAATAAATGACACAGCCATGCGGTGGGCGACGCACTCGCTGACCAACAGATGATAAAACCCACTTGAAGATAAATCCAGACATTGGAATATGGATTGTACAAGTTATTTGTACAATTATCCGTTGGTTCATAAAATCTGTCACCACATTATTACCTCGTGCCTCCAAAGATATGTGTACAGTAGTCCGCGTCTAAGCTTTGTCCTTCTCCTGTGCTTCTTCCTCCTGAAGAAGAAGCCAAAATGCATCAGTTTTGTGGTTGTGTGTCCCAAGTTAACTGGTGTTTTAATTTAAAAATGGGACTCATCCACCCATGAAGCTTAGATAATATCACGCAGAAGGGACATTAAGTTTCTGGAGTTTGTTCTCAAACAAGTGTTTTCCCCCCAGGCATAGTTATTAGTTATTATGTCATTAGATGAAAGACTCTACTGGTATGTATCTGTGACTATTATATTAAGTATACGATATGCCGTATATCTGCATATACGCACGACTAAACCTTTGATTGGATTTTGAATAATTGCTTATTTGCTCCAAAGTCTTTAATGGAGAACTTTTTATATTAATGAATGTCCATTACATTC
This sequence comes from Percina caprodes, assembly GCA_013375575.1. Lineage (NCBI taxonomy): Eukaryota > Metazoa > Chordata > Actinopteri > Perciformes > Percidae > Percina > Percina caprodes. The sequence continues at coordinate 628,650 of JABXJD010000330.1, read as the reverse complement.
AAGCCATTGCCAAATGAGTTGATACAAAGCTAATCACGACTACAACTCTCTGTATTTCTGAGTAGGACTACGTTTAGAAACTGGTGGTGTCCGGTTACTTTCCCACGCAGAAAATCAAGAAAGGATAATGACCTCTTCTGAAATGTCCATCATGTGTTTTTAATCCTCCGTGTCCTCCTTGTTAGTCTTGCTTTGCTAGATCCTCCTCCAAAGCGCGCTAAAGGAGGGTCTGGCTAGTCCACATAGCATTCGGGGATGGAAGGAAAACGGGTTCTGGTTTAATGGCATTTCTTTAAACCAATCAGAATCGTCATGAACTCCACACAGAGCTGCTGAAAGCGGTAAATACATGCATCCGGCTGAATTTTCTGCAGCACCGTAGCAATCCCAGAAGTGGAATGCAAAAGATATAGACTACCTCCTTGGTTACTAGCAACTGCGTGGGGGAGCGGCGTGTATGATGTGTATGTATTATGTGGATGTGCCGACAGTTTTGTTGTCATTACTTAGGATTCCTCATGGGGGAGACAGAAACTACGCACTATAGCTTTAACCCTTGTGTTGTCTTCCCGTCAAAATTGAAAATCAACACTTTTGTTGATGCTTTTTATCGATGTTTTTAACTTTTTCTTACATTTTCTCTCTTATTTCAACACTGGAAAACAGGTCATTTCGACCCGAGAACGACATGAGGGTAAAGGGCACAACACAGATTAATACTCGCACCCATTGCTTTTGTGTAAGCGCACACCTGCAACATCTTGAAACACAACATCACAGGTTGAAGTGTGTGAACGTGTTGCGATAAGCCCCTGTCCTATTTCTTAACATTGACAGTTGTCGACTCTTGAGAAAACCATCCGTTTCATCACCTTCCCTCCAAAGAGAAACATGGCTGCAGGGCAGCAGGCAGCTCACATCCCGGCCCGTCTGCCCTGCCATACTCACTGAGACTACAGGATGCACCAGGTGAGAAGCTTCAGGGGATGCCCCCGATTGTGGTTGGTGTGTGTTACACTTATGACATTTTTTTCTCACACCAGATGATATTCATGGCCTTAAAGTTCATGGCATTTCAATATATATATATATCAAGTACTCTGTGGGCATTTTAACAGTATTAATCTTTATATTTGTTGTGCAAGCGTTCGTGTGGTGCCATTTTCTAGTTCCTCATGCTGCATTCTTTGTTATGCAGCCTACAATTACGCATACTGTTTTCTTCATGTAACCTTCATGTTTCTCTTCCCAGAATGCATTGCAAATAATTATTTTCGTGGCATCCACTAATTTAATATATATATATTATGCTTCTAATTTCTACTTTGCGCTTAGTCTAAATAAACCTAATACAGTAAATCAGGCCTGCAGTCTCTCCAATAACGAATCCGTATGGGGCCTTTATTAACCCACCTGCTTTTGATTTATACCCCTCCTTGGTGACTGAAGTGAGTTTAACCGATTACAATCCTAAATCATGATTTCCAAACAACTAAAAAGAAGTAGCTTTGGTGCAGACACCTGGTTAGACCATTCTATGGAAAAATAAGACAGATTTTCAGGGCAGTGGGTAAGAGTACAATAACATGTAATTATTCTCCTTTTGTTGTACAGAGACAGTATGTTTGCAGTGCTGTGTGTGGGAGGGCAGACGGATAAGTTTAGACTTAGAACTTGAAACAGTTTAAAGGCTGCTTTGTACCATGGTGTGTCACTTTGAGTATAATCAAACTCCCACTTCTTAATAGTGCAACATGCTCCACAGGAGGGGCAGCCCATCACTGAGTCAGCAGCAGAAAATTAGCCCGATCACATAAGATTTGCCAGTTACATTAGAAAATATACAGTATATATATATATATATATATATATATATATATATATATATATATATATATATATATATATATATATATATATATATATATATAGCTGGTAAGTAAGAATTGGAAATGTAACATGATGACATGATTTGAGTGTAACAGTGATTTGCTTGAAGGAGTAACTGAAGCAGTAATGAGTAATATGCCAGAAGTATTAATTTCTTACTTCCAAGCGTTACTTTTGTCCCACCCTTGTGTTTCTTTTTCCCCAAAGAGAGGGGCAATGCGCAACATCCCTTTCCGATTTGATTGCATTTTATTTATTAACATATTCATAACATACTAATTTTAACTCAAACCATAATCTTTTCCTAAACATAACAAAGTAGTTTTGTTTCAATTCACAGCGTCACATGTTTCATATTGTGACTGTTTCAAAACATGCGGCTGTCACTGGTACAAAAATCATGAATCTAGGAGAATATACGTTCTCTTGAGATGTAAATGAGAATGCAGTTCCAACGTTTTGTAGGATACAGGGTTGTTAAACTAAATCCTTTCCTAACTGGGCTGTTTGCACGAGTTCCAACATATATCATGCATGGGACTATGCTCAATGTCAGGTTTCCTCTTTAGTTTATTTTAATAATACTTTTTTAAATTCATGTTTAGCTGCATCACACATCTACAGTACTGCTTTTGCACAGCCATTTGTTGACTGTGACCTCAAGTGATTTCACCCTCCTCCTCCTGAGCTATCATTATATTTGTCCTACAACTGGGGCCTTCTGGCTGAAAAACCTGCAGTTGAAGTCAGAAAGATAACATTGTTCATGTTAATTAATTAAAGATATAACTTTACTCCCTGGCGTTCTTCCTGTTCTTTTTCCTGCCAGGAGCAGCTTCCCACTCTTACTGTCGGAAAGTATATACAAGTTTGGCAAAAAGGCTGGAGTAAAGGGAGGATGAATGAATTGACGGTAAGAAAGTCACTCAAAAAGTGTCTTAAAAGTTGACCATCTATTTTCCAAGAAGATGAATTCGCTTGGGAAAAAAAGAAATCTCATCACTGAGTTTCTGTGTGTTTGTCACTAAAAGTTGAAGCAGCAAAACATTAAAGAGAAGTAATTAATACTTAATGACCCAGAATTACTAAAATGATAACAAGCTTTGTTTAAGCAGATGGGAGTTACCGCTGTTACTCAGGGCTAACAACATTTATCTTTAACGTCTCTTTAAATTGCTGTAAACCGCTCAAAAACATTTTTGGCTGCTTCGTGATGAATTACAATTAACTCAGAAGATTTCATCCACTGAGCTCAGGGTATATCAGTCTGACAAACCATCCTGCTCCTAATTTATCCAAAATGCTGAGCCAATCCAAACAGCACTGCCTTTAACTAATGACTGGACTATAAGTTAATGAGCAGGAAAGGAAATTGAATTAGACCGGCGTCTGGAAGCTCTTCAGTTTCTCAATCGTTAAGCCTGTGTAATATCTTCACTGCCATTAAAACGTGAATTAAGGGAAGTTTTTACAGCAATGCCTTGTTCTCGACTTATTTGTGTGGCGCTGGCTGACTTTTATTGCCTCTTGTTTAGGATGCTGTCTGTACTTGTGAGTAGTTGTCTAACCCTTGTGTAAAATACTGTATGTGTATTTAAAACACAAGAAGTCCGGGCGCCTGTATAGCTCACCTGGTAGAGCCACCGTCCATATATAGAGTTTTAACCCCCCCCCACTAGCAGACGTGGGTTCAATTCCAACCTGCGGCCTTTGCTGCATGTCACTCCCCATCTCTCTCCCCTTTCATGTCTGAGGTGTGCTGCTAAAAATAATGGCTAAAACAGAATCTTAAAATTAAATAATTCCTTCAGTTTCAATAGGGCCTTCTCCGCTTTTGGTGCTCGGGCCCTAAAAATAAAGTCCTCCAAACCATATGCTGATGTCAACGTTTTTAACTTTTTCTTAGGTTTTTGTCCCTTTTTTTCAATGTTTGTCACTTTTTTTCAACGCTTTCAACATTATGTAACACTAACTTATTAACTTAAGTTTTTTAACTTTGGAATTTCTGGTCAATAAACCTCATTTATAGGAAATTATACCTTAAAAAATAGGAATTATTTAGACTAAAATTAAAGAAATGTATGTTGTTGGATAATCACAGACTGGAATATGTCAACTTTTACTCAATACTATGTCAAAAACACTTCAATTTCTTTCTCCAAATGCTATAAAATTGAATAAGACGCCCCAAAATTAATGAAAGTAGAGATTTGTACTTGCCAAAGAGCGTTGTGTGGAATCAATCATGTTATTTTGGGGAATTAAAAAAAACATTGATATAGGAAGATGGGTTAATTTGACCCGAGGACAACATGAGGGTAAAACTGGCCTCTATTTGTAATTATGATGAGGTGAGAAACCGAAAAAGCTGATTTTACAGTTAAATATGTTAAATGTAAGGTATCATAACAGGGAGATTGGGATTGATTTTTTTTGCACATAAGCTTCTTATGCGCGGCCTGTTTATTAAGCACAGAAGTGTTCTTCTGCTCTCAGTGAGAGAGATAAGCAGCATGCATAAGGTGGATTTAGTGTCCTGTGCAGAAGCCGGTCATTCACAGGCAGCTGCAATTAGAATGATAGTGCCTGGCCATATGTTATTTTACGTCCCAGCCACTCCTCTGTGGTGCTCTGCTCATCCGCAGGGATTGGTAACACCTTTGGAGCGAGCTGAAGTGCTGACACTACTCCCCATCTCGCTGCCTGACGCTTCTCAAGGATGTTTCTCTCTCTGCTCTCTAAAAATATGGCTAGGAGCCACAAGTGATGTCTGGAAATGAATAATAAAGCGTGTAAGGACTCCACAGAGGGTGTGTGCGGACACGTGCTTGAGTTGAATTTGGGTTTCTCGACAGGCTATGACTCGAGCATTCACATGACCCCTTGCAGTTTCTTTTCGGGCACAACACGCTCAAAGGTATTCATGCTCATATATAGTATATATTATTTTTCTTTCCTGTTCTTCATCAGTCTGTCACCTGCCTCATTCATTCATTTGTTTCCTTCGGTTTCCTTTGCTAATTTTTAGCTCAATTGCACTACAGGTGACATAATATTGCTAAACTGTGTTACTTTGCTCAACCAAACCAATGCTTGACTTCACAAGCAATGACAAACATCTTTTTTAATGCCAGCCAATTCACCAGAGCTCTAATAGTACTTGTGTTCACTCTATCAGGCACAAGGAGCTCATGAGAATGTCGGTAGCAATTCTTGGTTTTATAACTTAATTTAAAGGCTCGAAATACAATTATCTACGGCACTTTTCTTAAATTGAAACCTATCCTATCAATGGAATTACTTTATGACCATGGAGCAACAAATGTTGGTTTAAGGCAATTTAAATTCTAAAACAGAGATGTGTGGTTTATTGCTGCATATAAAAAAAGGTTTAATTATGACCTAATGGTTGTCACTGGATATTTTTTTAATCCTCACACAGCAAAATCTGTGTTTGCCACTATGTTCTTAAGTATCTGCTTATCTGTAACACTTTCATATATATTTATGATGTATCAAATTATTGTTAGGTCAATTTTATTTTTTATTCCTGTTGTGTGCGGTGGGACCAAAAACACAGAGATACAAACGGCAGGATAAAGAAAAGTGGTTTTAATGATTATAGTGGCAAGTCCAATAAAGCGGAGACCGGTCGGAGGGATGGTGGAAGGCAGCTTGGAGGTATCTGTGCGGAGAGGCAGAGAAAACACAGTGAGTACGAGGAACACGAAACAAGCTCGAGAGCAAATACTGAGAAAGTAAGATACGTAAACTGAGAGCCAAGTTACCACAGATGAGTAGGTAACAATCTGGCGCTGACGAAGTGGTTAGCCCGGGCTTAAGACTGGCAGGAGTTGATGAGATGATGGGAAACAGCTGAGCGGATACTGGAACAGGTGATGGTAGCCACGCCCCCTAGGCGGGCACGCCCCCACAGCTAGCCAGGGAGACACAGCAAACAGAGGAAGAGTAGGCCAACAGTTCGGGGGAGGACAGCGGACCACAACAATTCCTGCAAATATCTAGTCTGGCAATCACCAGTCCAAGCCTCGCCGAAGCAGGTGGGGTTTACCCAGACTAGGGAATATCCTGAAAACACAATTAAAGGAACTTTTCAGAGCTCTCTCCAAATTAAAAAAAAAGACTGGGGGGGAACAAAATTACCTGTAAATAAATGAAACAAATATATATAAAACATGTCAAATATATTGAGAACAGAGAGAAGTAGAAACAGAGGCCTGGTTCAATCTGAAGGACCGGGACGCTGCAGTATTTGACTAAATGTGGGAAACACAATGTGCATATTTAAAAAAAGAGAGCAAGAAAGCAAATGTATTTTTTGAACTGTGTGAAACTGTTGTTGGTGTAACACTTTCTGCTTTGTGTACAATCCCTTAGAGTCAAAGATCGAGACATCTTTGCAGACTCCGAATTTCACAGATCATTATCAATCACACCAGAGAGAGATACATCATGAGGCAGAGACCAGTTATTGTTAACTGGAAATATCTCATACTCCTAATGCAAAACTAGGGAACCTTTTCCGCATCGAATCCCTTTCCTACCTATCCACTGTCACTAATAAAGGGAAACAATGCCCCAAAAAATAATAATGAATAAATAAATAAAGTAGAGAAGGCAGCATGAATAAAGAAGTTAGGATTTAATCCCAAAGAAAGTATTCCTCACACAGGTATATGTGCATGTTAAATTTTTTTTGTGTAAATTAGTTTTGACTTCCTGTTTCTCTGACTTACAAAAGCTCCTCTGGCAAATCAAGTTATTACAAAAGACCACACTTTAATTTACAAAAACACAACAATTCCCCCAAGAGCAACCATTTGGTGTGACAGTGGCGAGGAAAAATACACAGAATTAACACACAAAGACACTGATACAGATATACAGATGTGGAGAAATTCCATTCATAATAATTATAGCAGTTGGTATGATGAACAGTGGCAATTACAGTACCAGCAAAGGTTATAGAAGTATGATTGGAAATTACAGTAGTAGTTGGGCGTGGAGCAGGACCACAGCAGCAGCTGCGAACGTGATTTAGGTGCCATCCCAATCCAAGAAAAGTGGAGTTAGTAACAAGCATTACAGGGACATGAATGCACACAGATGGCAAGAGAGAGGAAAAATGATAATTGTTAATGTTAATACAACTACAGCTAAAACAAATAGGTAAAAACCAGAGCCTATGGAGATAGGATGGAAAGAAAGCACAAGACCTTTTAACTTTCAGCCCAGACCAGAATGACCAGCACAGCCATGCCTGAGGAGGAATATCATTTTATTAGATTTCTTTTTATGAGACCATATCCCCTGGTTTCCTAAAATACAAAGCTTCAAAACCCTGCAAACCAAGAGCCAAACTGCAGTCCCAGGAGCATTCTTTTATTAGGTAACGCCTTGAGATGTAGCAGCTTGTTTTCGAGGGGTCCTTAAAGGCAAGACAATACAGTACATTCACAATTAGACAAGACAGTTAACAAAACAACTTTACGGGACCAAAAAAAACAACCAAAAAAGTACATCACAAACATATACTGACAGACAAAAAACAAAAGCTCTCGATCATACCAAGACCACCCATATCCTCCCCATTCCAACCATTAAATATTAGACAATAAACAGTTAAGGTCATTAATATAGACAATTGAGAAAAGAATTCAAAAGCAAATATATATATATATATATATATATATATATATATATATATATATATATATATATATATATAGATAGATATAGATATATAGATATAGATATATATAGATAGATAGATAGATATAGATATATATAGATCGATAGATAGATATAGATATAGATAGATATATAGATATAGATAGATATATACATATATAGATATATATCTATATATATACATATATAGATATATATAGATATATATATATATATATATATATATATATATCTAGATATATCTAGATATAGATATATAGATATATCTAGATATAGATATATATATCTATATCTAGATATAGATGTATATATATATCTAGATATAGATGTATATATATAGATATATATATATCTATATATATATAGATATATATATATAATAAAAATAAAGTATAAATCAAGAGCTTTAAAGAAATGTTTTATTACCCTTTGGTTAACCCCATGTTTTACCCCTTAGCCAATGATAATTCAGTCTGTGGGTACTGGAGTGGTGGGCTATAAGGCTGTGATCATAGATTATGCTCTTTTATACTGCAGTGGAATAGATTTGTTTGTTGCATTGTTCTTTGATTTCATACTCTTGAAATAAGGTATTGACCAGATATTCCACAGATGAAACATGGGAGATCATAGCACGCAGACATGTTCTGGTCTTTGAAGACCAGTTTCAAAGACGACCGAGGCGAAGAAATACTGTAGAAACAGCAGCACTGCAAGTTCAAACTAAGGGGCATGTAATGCACAGCGTGAGATACGTGAGAATCAACAAGTCCAGAACCAGAACCATTCAACGATATAGGTAGGTTGTTTTTCACACTGTCATTAGTGCATTTACTGTAAAAAAATAGCGCCCCTTGAGGTGGGGCGACCCACAGGTGAGTTTTCTTAAACATAACAGTCGTTTTAAACACATTGTTAACCTCATGGTGGCAGTTTGGTTAGGTTCAGGCAACAAAACTTGTTCTCTGTGCATCACCCTGCCAGATTGTTAATGTTCTCCTAGTCTATATCCAAGATGGGATTGCTTCGGGGCTGCCGGAAATTCGGCCGGATGTCCCTTACCTTACTCTTTCTTTGTGTTGGTGCTCCAGTGGATTCATGAGGACTATGGTTACCTGGTCCTCAGATCTCTGCAGGGTAAATCCAGACAGCTAGCTAGACTATCTGTCCAATCTGAGGACTATGGTTACCTGGTCCTCAGATCTCTGCAGGGTAAATCCAGACAGCTAGCTAGACTATCTGTCCAATCTGAGGACTATGGTTACCTGGTCCTCAGATCTCTGCAGGGTAAATCCAGACAGCTAGCTAGACTATCTGTCCAATCTGAGTTTTCTGTTGCACGACTAAAACAACTTTTGAACATACACATGTTCCACCAAAACCAGTTCCTTCCCAAGGCAATTTTGCAGAGGCACCGTGGCTCCGTCCGACGCTTAGCACCGCCCAAGACGATTGTGAGTGGTTTAAGAGAAACGGCAATAAACCAGAGCAAGTTTTTCTTCTCCTGTGTGGACTAGCCAGACCTTCCTTGGCAGCACTGTGGAGGAAGGTCTGGCAATGCGAGACTCATGTCCTCCCGATATAATTAACATCAGGACATTAGTTCTGTAGTTGGTGCCAGTCCTGTTCAGCTGAAAGAGCCAATTAATATGACAGCAGTTGGGTTAGTATATATATATATTTACAGATAGCTGATATTTATGTGGTCCTATTGGTTTGTTAAACAGATATGTAGTTTGTTTAAGCACATATTTGCTTCTTTTACGCTTTGTTGGGTTCTTGTTCATCAGTGGCTGCCTGATGCTGTGTTACATCATGCTCTCTGCATTGTGTTTATTGCTTTCTGTCACAATGTGATTTCTCTCAAGGCTTTTTAGCTTCCTCTTTCCGCTCTTATTGTGTCTGTCCAACGGTTTTTCCTTTTCTTCTTCACCTTTTCTCTCCTCTACAGGATGATGGATGTGGCTTTGCTAATCATGAGCTCTAACCAGTCCCTCATCCGCTGGGAGACCTCTCTCTACTCCATCTGCTTTGTTTCCTGTTGTTCCCCCATCCTCTCTCCGTCTCGGTTTTGTTTCCTCTTTCTCTCTCTCTCTATTTCACCATCTCCTCCCGCCTCTGCTTGATGATGGATGTCTCTTTGTCAGCTTCTTCAATTTGAGCAGCTCTCGGGCCTGTGATGACAGAGGACCCAGAGGACAGTGGGCCAAGCCAAACCTTCCCAACGAGGTCCTCATTAAACTCATCATGAGGAACTAATGAGGATGAATTTGGAACCCCAATGTGTTTTGCTACCAAGGGAGTGCTGGGCTTCGCTCAAAGTGCCTGTTCATCTGTTACACCGCAAAGAACTTAAGGTAGCTTTTGTTTTTTCACTCTTTGACTTTAGCCTTGTTCTCTCTGGTTCCCTAACATATGAATCAAATAAAAAACAATAATGTATAAAATAACAGCCCTTTTAATACACATATAGGCACTCACAGGCTTGGCTTGCCTTGAGCACAGGGAGAAAACATCGGGTTAAGGGTCAAATCTTTTGGTTGATTTCATACACAACTTGGAATACCATGGCTCTAAAATGATGCTACTGGCAATTTATACTGCAGTTCACACTGTAGATGAAGTGAGTGTACAAAACTCCTCTCTTCACTGATTAGAAACCACTGCGAGAAACACTCAATATTCAGAAGTTGGAGACAGGTTGCATTCCTCTCACCACATCACAGAAACATAAAAGTTACATACAAATAAGGGTTTTAAGGTCACTTATTCATTTTCAGATAGAAGGCTCACATTGTTTTTGAATCAAGCATTTTTTGTGTCTGATTTTGATGAAATGATAAATCAATCAAGTACTTTTTCTGACTTTTAGAACAATGTCTGAGGTGAAGCCACAAAACAATTCACTTCTCCAATAAGCACTTAACCTTTAAACACTGTTGGTTGCTACCCCCTTAATTTACTGTTGGCGGACAGTTTTAACTGCTCTTAATTTAACATAAATACCAATAATACTAACCCTGTGTGTGTGTGTGTGTGTGTGTGTGTGTGTGTGTATGTGTGTGTGTGTAAACCATGATCCATTCATCCAACCCAACAGTCTCTCTATGCGGAGGGTAATTACTACAGCTACTGGAGTTCGCCGTCTGGCGCCTAACAATACATATAAATATGGGTTGTAATAAGCTGCTTTTACAGATGACCTGTAGGCTGTATTTTTAGGTCTGACAAGTAGGATGGTTTTTTTTACGTTTAAGTGTTTTTATTGCTTTAGAGAACGTACAATATACAGTGCAACATTACAATGTCAATTGTAACAAGACATCTATTTACCCCATCCTACCCACAACAAACCCTTGTGCCGAGAAAAGGACAGATAAAGAATCAAATAAAAACAAAAAGGAAGAAAAATAAAAAATTAATAAATAAAATAACAAAAAATAATAAAACAAAACCACCTTTCTTCTATTACTCATGATAGCGTATAATGTAGTCATTGTGCTCTGCCATCCCTACATCCCTAGCAGTTATGAAGAGGGAAGAATAGTAAGTCCTTCAAAGTAAGCCAGTAATGGGTCCCAATTTTTGTAAAACTTTCTGGATGATCCTCTAAGAAAATATTTAATTTTTTCTATTGTCAGAAAGCCACGTGGAGGCTTTTGGTGGTGTAGATCTTTTCCATTCCATAAGTATTCTCTGTCGTGCTCCCTTGGGCATTATAAAATCTCCACCTTGTACCCAAAACACAGCCAATGTCGGGCTAGGTTGTAAATTTAAGCCGAAGGCTTCATTTAAGACCTTAAATATTGATGTCCAGAACTCTCTCAACCTGGAACATGACCAAAACATGTGAAGTAGATCTGCTCTGTCCGTTCGACATCTGTCACAGATGTCATCCATGTTGGAGTATATTTTGGCCAGCCTAACCTTAGTATACCTAACTAACTATACTACTAACCTTACTATAGTGCATACTATTGAATCAGATTCAAACGTGCACAAGAAGAGGTCCCATTCACCCTGCTTAGAGCCCTGTCCCATACAGCATCTGATATATTTGTCCCAAATTCTGCTTCCCATTTTGCTTTGAAAGGGTCCATGGATATACTATAGAGTGACATAATTGAGTTGTATAAGTTAGATATTTGGCCTCTTAAGGTTAGAGAGGTCTGTAGTGTATCCTCTAAGTCAGAGTGCTCAGGCAATTGAAGGAATGATGAGACATTTGAATGAAATGACGTACTTTGAGATATCTGAAAAAACTGGAATTAGTGATGTTGAATTTACTGACAAAGTCTGTGAAACTGAGAAAGATGTTATTCATGAAAAACTCTTTACATGAAGGAAGGCCCATACTGTACCACTGTTTGAAAGTGTTGTCCATTTTAGCAGCTGGAAAAAGATGATTTTTACAGACAGGGCTGAGTATTGAAAGATCCGAGATATTAAACGTTTGCCTAAATTGTATCTAAATCTTAAGTGTTGAGCTTACTACTGGGCTGGAGGAAAACCACGTTGGGGAGAGGGGGAGTCTTGACGTAATCAGTGCAGCAAGTGACACCAGTTTGACAAAATTTGGCCTCTGCACTACACCAGTCTGCTTCAGGAGATTGAAACCAGTGAACATTTTTTTGTAAATTTGCAGCCCAATAATAAATCATTAAATTTGGGAGGTGAGCCCACCCCTGTCTTGGTCTTTCAAGAAACGTTTTACGTAGCCTTGAAGTTTTATCTCCCCATTAAAAAACTTGATAGTAACTTTTCTGTTGCTCGAAAGAAAGACTTTGGAAGGAAGACTGGAAAACTTTAAAATAAATATAAAATTGAAGAAACATATTAATTTTAACGCAGTTAAACATTGGTTTAACATTGATTCCTAGATACTTGAACCCCAGCTTTGATATACGAAAGGGCAAGTCTGTATCTTGTTTTTGTTGCACCTTCTCATTAATAGGGAAACATGCTTTTTGAGTAATTAATTTTATACCCTGAACAGCTACCAAAGTCTTCTAGAATCTTTAAAATTACAGGTGTAGAAGATGATGGGTCTGTTAAATAAATTAAGACATCATCAGCATACAAAGAGACGTTATATTCCACTCCCATCCTAATAATACCTTGTATGAACTATGTGGTTTGAAGCTTTATTGACAGAGGTTTAATCGCTAGAATGAGCAGCAATGGACTGAGAGGGCAACCTTGACGCGTTACTCTGGACAGTGAAAAATATTGTGAACATAAATGATTAGTGACTGCTGCAGCCTTAGGAGAAGAGCACAATAGCTGGACCCAGGAAACAAATTTTGGACCAAACCCAAATTTACCCAGCGTGGAGGAGAGAGAACCCCATTCAACCCTGTCAAAAGCCTTCTCCGCGTCAAGGGACACCACCACTTCTGGAGTGACCCCAGACGCTGGAGAATGCATCACATGTAAGAGTCTGCGGATGTTGATGAATGAATGACGCCCTCTCATAAAACCTGTCTGATCAGTTGAAATTATATCTGATATGACAGAATTTATTCTAACGGCCAAAACTTTAGAGAGAATTTTAATATCCGCATTCAGCAAAGACATAGGCCTATAAGAGCTGCAGTCCATCGCGTCTTTACCTGGCTTCAGTAAAACTGTCATAAGAGCCTCCAAGCCTGTGTTCAGCCTCCAAGCAGACCTTGTGGGATAGTTAAGTGCAATGGAAATGTCAAGTATGAGAGGTGCGTGACCCGACTTGACAATGACTCTACAGATTTTATTGAAGGGAGAAGATGTCTATCGATGAAAAAGTAATCTATTCTAGAGTACAACAAGAACAAGAACATTTTCTTCTACTGGGGTACAGAAATCTCCATGGGTCTATACAACCTATATAAGACATGAGGCTAGAGAGCGCCCTGGACATCTTTGATGTGATTGTAGATTTATAACTTGGGCGGTCCAAACCTGAATTCATCACTCAGTTCATATCTCCACAAATATAAAATGATGTGTATTCAAATTGGGCAACAAGGTCATTATTTCCTTTAAAAGTTGGCATCATCCCAGTTGGGGGCATACATGTACACTAAGACCACCGGGAGTGAATCAGGCTACCTGATACTATAATATAACACCCTTGAGGATCTGAAATTATTTCTGAGGGTGTGAATAATACCTTTTTTATGGATTATTATTGCCGTACCCCTAGCTCTGCTGCTAAAGTTTGAATGGTACACCTGTCCTACCCAAGCCTTTCTAAGCAAAATATGGTCATGAACACGGAGGTGTGTTTCCTGTAAAAAATTAAATTTCAGTGTGCAGTCTTTTCAGATGTGAAAATATCCGCGCCTTTTTCACTAATCCATTTATACTTCTAACATTCAGCACGCAGTAAAGCATCATAAGAAGCCATGAGCTTGACAAAGTGAAGAACAAGAAGGGATACATATATATACTGTATATATAATATATATATTTTATATATATATATGTATGTGTATATATATGTATGTATATAAACAGTATATATATGTATGTGTATATATACAGTATATATATAATATATATTATATATGTGTGTGTATATGTGTGTATATATGTATATATGTGTGTATATACTGTATATATGTGTGTATGTATGTATATGTGTATATATATATATATATGTGTGTATGTATGTATATGTGTATATATATATATATATATGTGTGTGTGTATATATATATATATATATATATATATATATATATATATATATACACTCACCGGCCACTTTATTAGGTACACCTGTCCAACTGCTCGTTAACACTTAATTTCTAAGCAGCCAATCACATGGCGGCAACTCAGTGCATTTAGGCATGTAGACATGGTCAAGAGAATCTCCTGCAGTTCAAACCGAGCATCAGTATGGGGAAGAAAGGTGATTTGAGTGACTTTGAACGTGGCATGATTGTTGGTGCCAGAAGGGCTGGTCTGAGTATTTCAGAAACTGCTAATCTACTGGGATTTTCACGCACAACCATCTCTAGGGTTTACAGAGAATGGTCCGAAAAGAAAAAACATCCAGTGAGCGGCAGTTCTGTGGGCGGAAATGCCTTGTTGATGCCAGAGGTCAGAGGAGAATGGCCAGACTGGTTCGAGCTGATAGAAGGGCAACAGTGACTCAAATAACCACCCGTTACAACCAAGGTGGGCAGAAGAGCATCTCTGAACGCACAGTACGTCGAACTTTGAGGCAGATGGGCTACAGCAGCAGAAGACCACATCGGGTGCCACTCCTTTCAGCTAAGAACAGGAAACTGAGACTACAATTTGCACAAGCTCATCGAAATTGGACAATAGAAGATTGGAAAACGTTGCCTGGTCTGATGAGTCTCGATTTCTGCTGCGACAGTCGGATGGTAGAGTCAGAATTTGGCGTCTACAACATGAAAGCATGGATCCATCCTGCCTTGTATCAACGGTTCAGGCTGGTGGTGGTGGTGTCATGGTGTGGGAATATTTTCTTGGCACTCTTTGGGCCCCTTGGTACCAATTGAGCATCGTTGCAACGCCACAGCCTACCTGAGTATTGTTGCTGACCATGTCCATCCCTTTATGACCATAATGTACCCAACTTCTGATGGCTACTTTCAGCAGGATAATGCGCCATGTCATAAAGCTGGAATCATCACAGACTGGTTTCTTGAACATGACAATGAGTTCGCTGTACTCAAATGGCCTCCACAGTCACCAGATCTCAATCCAATAGAGCATCTTTGGGATGTGGTGGAACGGGAGATTCGCATCATGGATGTGCAGCCGACAAATCTGCGGCAACTGTGTGATGCCATCATGTCAATATGGACCAAACTCCCTGAGGAATGCTTCCAGCACCTTGTTGAATCTATGCCACGAAGAATTGAGGCAGTTCTGAAGGCAAAAGGGGGTCCAACCCGTTACTAGCATGGGGTACCTAATAAAATGGCCGGTGAGTGTATATATAGAAACACACAACCCGGCAACCCATTTCTGTTACATAACTAATGAAACACCCTAGGTTCAGCCTCTGAACTACGACGAACCGCAGCTTTAATGTGGTTACACTTCCAGTAGTCTTTCTTGCTATTTCTATATATTAGGCTATTCCCAGATATATCCCGCAGGTATATAAACGCACACATTCAACGTGATGACTCGAATTGTCACAGCCGATAATAAACAACCATTAGGCTAATTCCATCTGACATAGGGCGACATCCAACGGGCCATGTAGAAGTGAACTCGTAACTCTGGAACAATAGCCTGAGTGCATTGGAAAAGGAAATGTAAAAAAAGAATATCATACCAGCTATAGTCACACAGTCCACAGCAAGTAGCCCATCAATCCTACAAATATATTGCAATTTCACCTGCAGTTAGTGTCCGGGCTGCGTCAAGACATTATGACCACAGTACAGGATAGTCCTCTGAAATAGTAGCCTGGGCTACTCACGCGTAGCGACAAGTAGGAATTTTAACTCTTCTCCATATTGTCAGAATAAAAGTAATACCCCCAATGGGTTTTACACACTGAGGACATTTTCATTCCTGTAAAAAGTAACATTTCATTTCAGTAAGGGCCCTGGTAATGTTGCAATGATGCAAGGTTGGTCAGACCCCTTTGTGTAGTCCACTACTGTAGGTGGAATACACACACAAGCAACCTTGAGCTTACAATCCAAACAAAATGAGTTTTTCAGATATACAAGACTCATTGTGGAAGTCTTCACGTTTGTTTTCCACCCAGAAGAGAAAAAAGAAGGTTTGATTTAAGGTAACTAAATGTTTGAGGGTCATGTATGGTATGTTAGAGTCAGTTATGTTTTTGTGACATACTTATGTTGCACATACAGTGTAGTAATGAAAAAAGGGTTAGGGTTACTAACTCTGGACTAACACTCAATCTTGTCACTCATTCTCAGGCCCCCTCTACCTGAACCACAACTAGCTTTCTGTGTGCACAAGGCTTTGAGAGCAACTCTGCAGGTCGGTGGCATTATGTTATATGCATGAGAGATAGATGCATTCTAAAATATTCAGTCAAGGAGACTTTCTTGGCTGCACAGATATGTACTCTGAATAACCTATAAAAAAAAAACATTGGTACATCAAAGCCAGTTATAATTGAAATTGGACAGGATGTTATTTTTCTGTTTTTTCTATTTAAATTTACACCTACGACTTTATAAATGTACACAAAACATGCAAAATGCAGCAGAAGCGTAAAGATAAATTCAAAGGATCTCCGGCTTTTTACCTCCAGTTTTTTAAGTGCTTTACTTCATTACTTTGCGTAATTTGGATTCACAATGGTCCAGGGACTATCAACCCGTCTGTGTCATTTAATTATGGGTGTATGAAATGAGAGTTTTTCCTCCCTTACTCCTTTAATGTTTCCTGGAATTGATAAGAGAGAGGAAGCTCATCACATTACATTGCAGAGCTGTGATCCTCCTTTGTTGCGGCTCACTCGCACTAATGGGCCTCATCAGCGTCGCAGGCAGATACTCGACTATTAGCCAAGAAGAGACAGAAGTTGTAATGGGAAACACAGAGAAGGATGATGGGGGAAGAGGAAGATGGTAGGTGGTGAGAAATGGAGAAAGAGAGAGGAGGGGAATGCCAAAAAAAGGGAAACAGAAAGCGTAAGAAGGAAAAGATAACGACAGAAAGAAGATATAAATGCCAGAAAGGCAGATCAAACTAATGTCTGAGGTTGCGGTTATTCAGATAACCCATGACTGAGTTTATATAACTCCATTTTTATTTTCTTCTATGTATTGCCTGTTGAAGTTGCATATGAACTTATGAACTTACACATGGTTCATCACAAATTGGATTTAATAAATCTAATTGCCTTTTTTTAAATACTGCAATGTCAAGCACAAAAGAAGAGATGCATCCATGTTCAGGGAATCCCAACAATCTTCCCAGGTAGCCAAAGTGACGATGTCTCACAGTAGCCGAAAGCCAACATGCCTGGTTTACCATATTTATGCTGAAATTGGACACAGCAGCAATGCACAGCAGCTGGATTCTCACGATATCATGAGATTATGCCAGAATCCCAGTCATGGCCATGATTGGCGACAATGGCTGAACATTAAAGGAGACAGTTTCAAAAGAAGGAAGGGTTCTAACTTTAAACTACTGTAAATAAAATCAGTCAAACATCAAACTGTAAATCATCACAATGACAAATGCAATGAATTATCAATGATTGAAATTTGGAGAACTCATTAAGTGAAAACGCTTTCATACCTACACCTACCTTGTGTATGACCACATTGTAATTAAATGAAAGGTACTAATGATATCAACACTGCCACAGTTACCTAGTCAATTGATTCATGTATATCATGTACAAAAAAATCTAAATGAAGTCTGAGATGAATGGCCAAAATGAAAATGGTACGAAAGTAACAGCTTAAGTGTCGAACAGATCAGTTGCACACGTACACAGGGTGGCTCAGGGTCTCGTACACGTACAACTATGCAGACACACACATACGCACAGCATGTCAGCGTCACTTCTTCACATCACAGGATGAATAATCCATGGGGTTCAGAGGTGACGGACTGCAATCAGGAGCAATTTGCTCTGCTTCAAAAAAAAAATCAACACGGGTAATTCTTCCATTTCTAAGACAAACTGACCCAATCGCACTTTGTCTGAGGTGAAGTAGCCTTGGAGCTGAGAGGAGACAATATACAACAGGGATAGTTTAAAGATGTCTCCTACTTGATGAGAACACACTGTCTTCATTCTAATAACCCAAAAACAGATCATTTTTTTAGACGAAAAGTCTGTGTTTTTACCATCTGGCTCTTTAAAGTGTAGATTTAGCAAGGTATTCTGGCATATTAACTGTAAAGACTTTAAGACAGATTGAAGGTTTAGCGTCACACTGTTGCACTGGGGAATGTTTCTGTCATGAACACACACACACACACACACACTACAGTTTATTTTGACCTAAATCCACATACACCAAATGCGTATTAATCCGTTGCTGAAAACTGTCCCCAACAAACGTACCTTTTACTCTTGTTTAAGTAACGTTTACCAAAACTTTAGTGCTTGTTTAAGGTAACTGAGCTTTTTTAAGAAATGAAACTAGATTTAGATATGTAAGCCATGTTAAATGATTTGATAGGAAGCGTTGGGCTGACTGCCACAGACACAGAGTTGGGAAGGCAGTCGGTTCATGGCATTTATTGAAACGTTCATTGTACATTGATATCTCTGTGTCATGTAGCTGTGCTTCCACCCAATATAGTCCCAAATTAATATCTGCCTAGAAATATGTCTAATCTTAATCTGCATTGCTATTTGTACTCGTTGTGAATACGCAGACAACAATAAGTAATTAGGTTGTTTTTTTGTTGGCTCACTTTTACTCACATAATGCTAACCGGCAACATAGGACTAGCTGAGGCGCTGCCGGTGTTGTACGGATTAAAACAATGCATGCACTGAGACAAAAATGCGTTGGCCCACCTATCTGCAGCGAGGGAGAGTGTGATAAGCCCTATTTCAACAAACCGTGGCGTATTTCTTTAAGTAATATTGTGGAATGGCAATTTTTGAGTTTTTCTGATGATTCTAAACTAAGGGAAATCTAATCCATACAGATCCACATGATGAGCCATCTATCATCTGCCCGTTATCCATCCACTGCACCATTGCATTTATCCACCCAACATATTGTCACTTCCTCACTTACTTTTGACGCTCTGGGTCGGGACCGATTTGGCATAATTTTTTCAAGTGCAAGGTAAAACCACTTAGGGTTAGGAAAAGATTGTGAGTGGGGTAACAACATGTCCGTACCTTTGAACTGACATGCAGAAGGAGAATGGGACAGTTCACCATCACTACCCCCTCAACCTGCCTCTTTGCATGGATTTTCGGTTTTCCCTTCTACTTGCTACCGTTGTTGCTCCTCGTAGTACATCATCTTAGAGCTGCTGCTCTGCCCGGTGCGTCCCATACAGACACTATAGTGTGATTTTGGCGTCGGTATCTGATGCTGAGAGCCAGTAAGCTTCAGTATATGAAGAGTTGAGCGTGAGAACGGATTGGTTCACCAGCCAATCACTTCATCAACTTTCAATCCACCATTCATCCATTGAGCCACTCTACCATCTATCTAGTCTCGCAAAATGTGACATCCGCTGGCCTCGGTGCAATCCCGTCTTGGATATAGAATACCAATATCAATAGAATACCAATATCTAGCTAAGCATTGTCCATCACACCAGTCATCCACTCCGCTATTTATCCATCCATCCATCCATCCATCCATCCATCCATCCATCCATCCATCCATCCATCCATCCATCCATCCATCCATCCATCCATCCATCCATCCATCCATCCATCCATCCATCCATCCATCCATCCATCCATCCATCCATCCATCCACCCAGCCTTTCTTCTTTTACGTACTGTGAACGAGGCTGTAGGCCTTTAGGCTTTTCCTCAAGCCCAGAGGCCTGCTGTATTGATGGTGACATTGTGCCAACCATAATGCATTTCTTCCTGAAGAAGTCTGGCAGGGTTTGCATTTGAAGTTTGTGCATCCACACACATACACGCACACAAAGTCTCAGGAATCTGTTATTCTGATCTATTATGGATTTCGGGACCAGGCTCCGAACACAGTGGGGCTCTGATTTATCTACATGAGATTCTACTCTAACAAGAGGACTAACTGCTGCAGATTTTCAAGTAGGCACACTGAGCACACACTCACAAGCACACACTCTGCCTGCACATTTATGAGTTCACAAATCGGTTTGAGAGATGATAATCATGCAGGAGCACATGCACAAACATTTGCTCTCAGATGGTGATTTCTGCTGTGAGGTGGCCTTTCTTGTAAGCCGGTCACCTACATCAGCGAGGTCAGCAGGTGAGGGTGAAAAACAAGTGTAGACAATGCTCCGAAATCTTAAGTAGCTGATTTCAACAAACACTGAGAAAACCTGATGATGCAGTTGCAGCATCATGCTTATATTTTAGATTTACAAATGTCCCATAGTGAAACTTGTGTTGCTTCCACGACAATGCATTGATATTAGCTCCTGCCGTTAATGTGCTTACTTATATACTTAACAGTATTTCTTGTGAATCTCTTTGTTTCCAAATGAGGATTTGAGACTGACCAAACCAGGTTCCAGTCACTCCGACATGCACGGCACACCATCCAGGCCTAAAGCCTAAATGTGTGAATCCATACACCATGCCGAATATCCATAACGTTGATTTATTTACTGGATCAGATATGACAACGGACCCTTGAGGCGTAGAAACGCAGAGGAGTGAGTTTTCATTTCAAAAATGAGATACAATGGCATGTGGTTTCAGTCCTAATACTGACACAAGACACTATTGCCTGGGTGTCTATGAATAAAAGGAAATAAATATATACATATTTTACTGCTTTAACATCATAACAAAGTCAAAGGCCAGTTATAATAATGTGTGGCTGTAATATATATATCTTGAAGTATTTTCCCATAGTCCACATTTCTTTATTTCTGTAAAATATTTACAGGTACTTTATCTCAAATATAAAACCCATTTGATTTGTGATAACAAAAACACAGCTAATAAAGTACACTTACAGGTTGTGAATCTGAAGATCCACGGTAGCCAGACAAATGTTAGCCAATGGCTCTTCACGTTGTCTTCCTTTGGAAGTCCGTAATATTGGGATTTTTTTCACAGTTGTGGTGTTAAGTGGTAGTTTTTCATTCATTCCCTGTTTAATTCATGGTTGTGGGTCACCCGTGTTCTCCGTTTTGTTTTCCTTGTGCTATCTGTGTGTATGTTATGTTGTATGCTTCAGTTTTCTGTTTTACTTTGTAATTTCTGTTTCTCCTGTGTCTTTTGTTTTACTTCCTGCCTTGTGTGTTTTCCCGCCCTGATGTGTTCCACCTGTCCCTCGTCACTCCCCTCGTTAGACTTTGTGCTTTTCTTTGTGTCTTATCGGGTCATCACCTTTCCCTTTGTCATTCCCCTTTGTCTCTCCGGGCGCTGTTGCTTCCAAGTGGTTTAGAGTTTTTGAGTTTTCCAGTGTGCTGCTGGATTTTGTTTGGATTTTCCTTTTATTTCGTTTTTTCAGATTAACCTGCCTGCCTCTTCCTTCTACCTCTGCCTGCTGCCTCCTCGTCTCTACATTTGGCATTTTGGGTCCACACCTGCTATTTCCTCAGATGTGACAGATATGCTATCGCACCTCCACTCATACTCGCTTTGTTTGAGTGTTGTGCCAAACTATCCGCAAAATATACCCATGAGTGATATCACCAGTTGATGGAGTAAAGATGAAAACAAGGCCTTTCAGGCAGTCCAGGAGAAACACTTTCTGTGGGAGAGACAGCTACCTTTGGATGTGTTTTATTTTTATTTTTTACTTTAAAGCCCTTTTACGTACATACAAACTCTAGGCTACAACACACTAAAGGTCGGAGAAAACCCCAGAAAGCATGATCGTAGATGCATGTCACGTTGCATTAGTTGTTTAATACTAACATGTATGCACATCTTAACATAAGTCAGATGCATTTGAACTAAATACTTTACACTGTAACAAATTTAACATAAATTTACAATAACTTACTGGCAACAATTGTCCAGCAATTTTCTGTGAATTCTTTTTACAGTAAAGGTACCGTACTTCAATTTGCAGTATTTTGTGTATTCACTGTAAAATACAAAACAATTAGGCCTAAACACTGTGATTTTAGTTGTATTTACAGTATTGCTTGTTTTACTGTAGAATAAATATGTAAATATATATAAATACTGTGATTTCAGTTTACAGTGGTGGTTTATTTACTGTACAAATAAAAACTGTTAAGAACTGTTTTTTATGTATTGTATGTGGCAAGACAGTACTATTAACAGTATGAAACAGTTAAATACTGTAAATTGAATTTCTCACTGTAATACTGTATCACAGTGATTTAACATTAGCAGCCTTAGTATAATCACCCATATTCTAAAATATTTCAATTAATTGCTGACAACCAGACAATTGTTAACAGTTATATATTACATATTTAAGATTTGGTGAACAGGAACAGCACTTTACAGCATTCTACTGTAAAAATCATATACAGTAGTGTTACTGTGAAATCTAAAGGAAATGATTTCACAGATATTATTTACAGTGTAGATTTTTAATGTGGTTTCCCAAGTTTGAGTGGGTGATCTACTGTATATCTTGAACTGCAGAGGGAGTCGATAACAAATATGTTTTAGTCGTCTTCTTGAGGTGTCTGTGTGTAGCCCATCTCCTCATAATCAAATCACCTACTCGAGAAAAGGCCTGATTGTAACTTTTGAAGTTATTTACTATTGCTACGCTGGCCCCAGGGGGCACTGCATTGAGGACAGACAAAACTGCTTAACATCTGGAGGCGTGCAAGCGATATATTGTCATGTGCTGCAAGGAGAGGTTTTAAAATTCACAGTGGAGAGAAAAAGAAGTCTGCTGTAAAACTAAGTGGAAGCAAATTAGCACAAATTAACAACAGGGCATTGATTTTTTTAGCTCTTAAAGGTTAATGCGGTCTGTGACTCTTCTGTCTGAGAGACTGGTAGAAAAAGAGAGAGAGAGAGAGAGAGAGTCAGAGGAGGAGACTGAAATAAAAAGAGTCAGCAAGAGAAAGGAAAGAGAAACAATGTTCTTCTGTATTATCTGGAAGAGGAAGATGGATGCACACAGAAGTTGAAATAATTAGAGGATAACTGAATATATAAACAAATTGAAAGAGAGCAGAGAATAAACCAAAAGGAGAGAGTCACAAAGGAGGTAGAATGGGTGAGACGGGGGAGGAGTTTCTGTCATTATCTTGAGTGTAATTACGAGGATTTAATTTATTCAAATTTTGTATGTTTTTTTTCAGTATAAAGTTCCTGCAAGTCGTCACGTTTAATTAATTATCATCAGTGTGCATTGACATTTTTAATAAAGCAAATTTCTAAAAAGCCAGCCTTGGATTACAACCTTTTAATCAATCTTTCAAATGGTTCAGTCCAGATATTTAGATGAAGATGGTACATTTCAAAACTAGTGCTGACAAACAATTAAAATATTTCATTGCGATTAATCGCATTAATGTCAAAGTTAAGTCGCAATTAATGGCAATTAGTCGCAACTCGCAATTAATGACAATTAGTCGCACATTGGTATCTATTCTAAATGTCCCTTAATTTCTTTTTGTCCCATTATTTTTTCTCATTGTAATGCTCTTAACATGGAAGATCAGATTGCTTTGTGCAAATGTTTTTTAATTGAAAACAACATTGGCATTCATCCTACTGTAGTGTTCAATTTCACACGTAACATTCTCACTTGGAGACAATAATCTCTCACACAATGTAACACTGTCCATCAATAAGAGGGTCAAAAAAATACTTTAATTGGGGGGGAGGGGGGGATTGGCTTATTATCAGCTGTGTGCTTGGCCATCAAGTGGTATTTCAGACTGGACGTGCTGTGATGATCGCTCAGTTCACAACCTCAAAACCCACAGATCACTTTGGTCTTGTCAGTGGAACCATTTGGCAACTTTTAAAAAGTCAACTTTCCATCCAGAATCTTATCGGCGTCCATTTCAGCGTCTCACGCTCGCCATCCACTCAAAGCGTAACGTTACTACTCTTTGGCCGGCTCGCCAGCCCAAACGGCGTGTGTGTGGCGTACCTGTTGTTTTGTTTCCGGTCTAGCTAGACCCGGTGTGGTGTTGTAGTTTTTCTAACGTTAGCAGTTGTTAGAACAGCACGTGAAAAAACTACAAAGTTTGCTAGACCAAAACGAACGTTAATCTCTCGATTAAATGAAAATTGATGCCGTTTAAAATGGGTTTACGTTAACGCCGTTAATAACGCGTTTAACTGACAGCACTATTCAAAACCATCTAACACAGATGTCCTTCAAAATGTTTTTTAGCAGCATTTAAAGAGAAAAATGACTGTGAGCAAACATTTCAATGAACATACGGGCAACTTTGCAACATACTACCAACAAGCATTAAGGGGGAGACTAACCGTTAAATTCCAGCAGGCGCGTGGCGTTGCAGCCAAACTGGCAACAAGGCTGACTCTGCTACTTCATCTCGGATGTTTAATGTAGAGCACTTTGGGATTTTATCTCTGATAGGCGCTCTATTAATACATTTTACTTACTTACTTACGCCACATCCAAGTATATGTTGGTAAACACCTCAAAATATCAGCTTATCAGTCTCTGAAGATACTTTTTAGAAGATTGACAGTGAGCGTGCGGACAGGGAAAAAGAAACTGATCAAACTGTTTATGTGGTCATAAATGTCTGGCTTATTGGGTCATATCTTAACCTTTAGTTTGAGTGAATGGGGCAATAGAGGGGACTCACACACAGACACACACACACACAGACACACACACACACACACACACACACACACACACACACCTATGACCAAATAGCCACTCAGGACAGTCCTTATCAGTAGCGCTGCACATGGTTCTCTCTCACACACACACACGCACACACACGCACACACAATCACAGACAGATGTGCGCACACCCATCTGGCAACATTGGAATTTCACACAGGTTCACAGTAAAAAAAGCCACACACACACACGCACAATGTGTGTGTGTGCGTGCATTAAGTACATGTACCTGTACATTTTGGCATGTGTGTGTACACACGTCTATGTGTGTGCTTGAACATGTCGTGTGTGTTGTTTGTGCCTGGATTCCTACAAAGTAAAATACCATCATTTATATTCATACCCTCCGCCTGAGGAGAAAGAGAGCAGCACACTTTGTATTCGACACTAATGCACATAAGACATGGAGCCATTTTATAAATAATGATTCATCCTTCAGGCTTTTGGTTGTCCCTCCTGCTTTTCTACAGTTTTCCCAGGAGTTTCATATCACAAGCAATTTAAAAAATATATATATTATTAAAATGTAAAGTTCACATTTCCCTTCAGTTTGGACACTTACTATTATATTCCAGGTTTACATCTTAAAACCTTTTTTCCAATAAAATGGCAATGACCCAAGGTTTCACAGTTTAACTGGCTGCAGTTTGTTAGATTTACTGCTGAACAGAATAAATACACTTCATTTATAATACAAGGGAAGCCCAGCAGATGCACCACCAAAACCAATGGAGTGGGACACGTTGTAAAGTGTAGTGTAGTGGCCCGGAGGAGGCTGTGAAACACTTCAGTTATCGTCTCATTTGTTTACAGTACTTCTACTTTAGAATTAATGAGGGAAGTGCAGTAGTGTAAGCATTTAGATTCTTTGCTTAAAAGTTACAATTAAGCAAGTAAAAGTTTATAGTTTGTATCCGGTGTCATGTTCCTAAATGGTGATTATTGCTTTTGTAACCCAGTTATGGATAGTATAGTTAGAGGAAATAGTTATAATGTTGATAAGTTATAATTCCCTTAACCCTCATGTTGTCCTCGGGTCAAATTGACCCATTTTCCTATATCAATGTTCTTTTTAATTGCCCAAAATAACATGAACATCTCAACTTTCATTAATTTTGGGGCGTCTTATTCAGTTTTATAGCATTTGAAAAAAAGATGGAAGTGTTTTTGAAATAGTATTGAGAGTAAAAGTTGACATATTCCAGTCTGTGATTATCATCAACATCCATTCCTTTAATTTTAGTATCAATAATTCCTAATTTCTGCTTTTCTAACTCAAACATTAGGTATAATTTCCTATAAATAAGGTTCATTGACCATAAATTCCAATAATAACTGTAAAACTAACGTTAATAACGTAGTGTTGACAACGTCAAAAATGTGACAAACATTGAAAAAAGCATCAAAAGGGACAAAAAGTAAGAAAAAGTTAATAACATTGATAAAAAGCATCAACAAAAGTGTTGATTTTAGATGTTGATGGGAAGACTACACATATTAACGTTTTAAATTAAGGCATTAAGATCAATTTCCAAAAGAGAGTTTTTTTATTCCTCTTTTTAATCAACTTTAGCCTGGGGGGGTAAGCCACTGTAAATAGCATGCCGTGTTTAATGACATTTTGTGGGCTATGTTGAAGCATTTAAAGCTTTTTGCGTGTCATTTAATGCGGTTTTGTCACCTTAAACTTCAACGCAAACAGCAAAAAGAATATGTTGTAATATTGCCATCTCATTCATATGCCATTTAGTGATACCAGGCTGTTGACATCTGGACTCTTCTGTTCTTGTATGTGGCGTTGCAGTATTACCAACTTACCCATACATACGGATGCTCGAGTAAACTGTTTCAGTTACTTGTTTTTGTTTGCTTGCTTTTAAAAATCACTTACACTTTACCTCACATATTATTACTTTAAGGTCCCATGGCATGAAAATTTCACTTTATGAGGTTTCTTAACATTAATATACGTTCCCCCAGTAAAGTATTCAAGTACCTCAAAACAAAAATGGTGCCTGAGCAAATAGAAAAAAAAAGTTATTTTCTACTATTGGTATCTTAAGCATAAACAAAGTATGACACAAAACTAAATAAATCTAGACGCTGGGAGAATCAAAACGCTTGAACTTAACTTCTCCGTAAAAACCAGTCGAGTGACACACGCAGTCTCGTGGCCCGTGGACGCTGTCAACCACTAGGTAGTTGTCTGAATGTTTTAGTTTTAATGGTGCTCAGTATTTTAGATGTGATGCGTGTGAGAGCTGCTCCACCTTCTCATGTTGAGTGACCCCCAATTTCCACCGGATGCGTAACGGCTACGGATCGTCAACACCCACCAGGTCCGGATTTGTTGCGGATCGGCTGCGGCCTTGACTGACAGCTGAAGTCTCGAGGACCCACGAGATCTCGCAAATTCATGTAGGATAGAACCACAAAACCAACAACAGTTTGTTTCCATCCAGAGGAGTAGAGAGGGAACAACTCTGTGCTGTGTTTTCAACGTGTAGTGCAGGGAAATATGATCCTATTTTATTTTGAAAATTAACCGGATGTTTTATTTTGCTTCTATGTTCGACATCCTGTCCCGCACTATCTTCCGTGTAGATATAGAAGCTCTGCGTATCTGCTCCGGAGGGCTGGGGAAGCCGTTCTGTAGTCAGTCACTATCATTGACTTTAATGGAAACCTGATGACTCCGCCGCTGTTCCAGAGTGGATCCGTAGCCGTTACACATCCTGTGGAAATTGGGGGTGAGATCCAGGAGAAGGTCGCTCTCTGCAGAGCGGGGACATATTTCCTGATGTGATCTGCGTGGCAGCTCTCTCCTCCTGAGCAGGTGACCTTTTCCCCCTGACAGACAAAAGGAAACAGGAACAGACAGAAAGACATGAGGAGGGTAAAGCTCTAAAGTGACACCGCCATCTGTCCACTGCAGTATGTTGACCTGCAGGGATGCCATCACTCACCTAAACACTAGTGGACTGTTTGCTGAGTAGCAGGGTCCCTCTTCCACTGTCAGATCCCCGTTTGTCCTGCATAGTTGGAGGTTTATCCAGAGTGTCTATGTACACGCTGTGTCTATATTGCCAGCCTTCTTCTTGATCTTTAGTTTTAAAGAAAAGTAAATGTGCTTTGTTCTTCTGCTTGGCATGTTACATTCAAACTATCAACTGCTACAAGTAGACTAGGCTAAGAGTCTACACAAGCATGCTAACAGCTCTGTGAGGTTATGTTGAAGCACACAGTGATTTTGCGCTAAATGCTAATGCTAGCATGGCAACATGCTCACAAAGATAATGGTAATATGTTGATGTGTAAAAAGTGTGATGTTTACCCAAATCATCATCTAACAATGAGTTTTCTTACCATTAATATGAGTTCCCCCAGCCTGCCTTTGGTCCCCCAGTGGCTAGAAATGGTGATAGGTGTAAACCGAGCCCTGGGTATCCTGCTCTGCTTTTGAGAAAATGAAAGCTCAGATCGGCCGATCTGGAATCTTATGACCTCATAAGGGGCAAGGTTACCTCCCCTTTCTCTGCTATGCCCACCCAGAGAATTTGGCCCACCCATGAGAGAGAGACTACATGGCTTTCAAAAGGAGCAAAGTGGCAGTTGGTCAAGTAATACAGTATTAGGGGACCACTAAGGTCTATATAAAAGAGACTTCAGATACAGTATTAGGGGACCACTAAGGTCTATATAAAAGAGACTTCAGATACAGTATTAGGGACCACTAAGGTCTATATAAAAGAGACTTCAGATACAGTATTAGGGACCACTAAGGTCTATATAAAAGAGACTTCAGATACAGTATTAGGGGACCACTACGGTCTATTTAAAAGAGACTTCAGATATAGTATTAGGGGACCACTAAGGTCTATATAAAAGAGACTTCAGATACAGTATTAGGGACCACTAAGGTCTATATAAAAGAGACTTCAGATACAGTATTAGGGACCACTAAGGTCTATATAAAAGAGACTTCAGATACAGTATTAGGGGACCACTACGGTCTATTTAAAGAGACTTCAGATATAGTATTAGGGGACCACTAAGGTCTATATAAAAGAGACTTCAGATACAGTATTAGGGACCACTAAGGTCTATATAAAAGAGACTTCAGATACAGTATTAGGGACCACTACGGTCTATTTAAAAGAGACTTCAGATATAGTATTAGGGGACCACTAAGGTCTATATTAAAAAAAACGGTTCGCTGGAATGGTGGTGTTTTATTGTTGTTATTAATAATTGCCCAAGTTGTCATTGCTTGTGTCAAATAAGTTGTGAATTTGTTGTAACATTAAAACAGGAGATGATTTACTCTGTGCTCAAAGTGATGGTTTCCTGTGTGGGTGAATGAAACTTTCCGGAAAGATGAATCACGTGAATAATTCCAGGATATGCTTTTTTTTCATTGGTTGTTGCTTTAAATCTTACCCTGATACAGTAGTGTTATTCTCTGATTGGCTATTGTGTAACCCTTTCTTTCTTTTGATTGGCTGATAAGTGGCAGTCTCGACTAAGAACTCCAGGGGGGACGCGCTTGATTCCTGCCGGTTTCATACTAACAGCGGCTAGAGAAATGTTGGCCGCTGTGGCATATTAAATACATTTCTGTCAGATTCATTAAGTCAAGAACAATGCAAAGAAATTTTCAAAACTGACGCTCAATTATAAATAGTTTTTCCGCGTGAGAAGTACAGTGTGTGGTGGGAGTGCGTGACAAAAGACCAAAATGAGCGACGCTTATTGCTTGACACTTGCGAGCCCTGCTGTGAGTAGCTTAGCAGTTACCAACAGGCTCGGTAATGAGCAGCATGCTAACGTGCTGACAGATTCGGTGTTTTTGGCTGAGCTAGATCAGATATTTAGTTCAAACAGATCGGTGATGCTGTTGTTCTCCATGAAGTTAGCTAGAAGGGATGTAATGTTAATGTAGCGTTCTATGTGAGGTGAGCACTTAGACCAACTCCGTTTCAAATATAGCCTTTTTAACCCTCTTGTTGTCCTTGGGTCAAATTTGACCCGTTTACAAAAACTTTCTATATTAACAATGACAAATGTTGAAAAAAACGCAGGAAAAAAATCTACAAAAAACATTGGAAAAAGCAACAAAACATTGGTAAAAAATTGACTAAAACAGAATTATTTTTCAAAACATCATAAAAGTGCCAAAAAATTGAAATAAAATTGACAAAAACATTGAGAAAAAGGTAGAAAAAGAACAACAAAATGTTGAAAGTTCAACCCAGAAAAACACAAAATTGCAAGTCGACGGGAAGACAACACAAGGCTTAAATGCTACATAGTTTGTCAAGAAATAATGGGAGTAACAGGCTTTAAAAGTGACTATTTTCTTTTTAAGTGCTGTGCGGCGGAACCAATTCATGCCGATATGAAGAGTGGTTCATGTGGATTTAGGAAATGAACAGATTCATAATTTAATAACCTTTTAACCTTGAGAGAGGAATTGGGAGTCTGGGTTGAAAGCATCATTGCCACAAAGGAACCAAATGAATACTCCAAAACAACAAGATATTGTTTCTCTTAAGTTAATAGGCAACTATTCTGTTTAATGTCCTACATCAGAGAAAAAAGAATAATTTAAATCCTGACGTTAAGTAATTCTCTTAAAAATGTTACAAACTCCAAGCAGCATTTTGAAAAGCTTTGTGTACAGTGTTGAACCTCTAAATGACTTTGGGTTTGTAGCATAATATTTAATGAAAAAGAGTCAATTATTTCAAGCAGATATGTAGAAAATGTTCTATTC
The DNA here is from genome assembly GCA_013375575.1 of Percina caprodes. Lineage (NCBI taxonomy): Eukaryota > Metazoa > Chordata > Actinopteri > Perciformes > Percidae > Percina > Percina caprodes. The sequence goes on along the minus strand of JABXJD010000330.1, from coordinate 597,819 downwards.
ACTCTAAATTAGTAATCTATACTGCCTGACTTCTATACTGTCTGACTTCTATACTGCCTGATTTCCATACTGTCTGACTTCTATACTGCCTGACTTCTATACTTCCTGACTTCTATACTGTCTGACTTCTATACTGCCTGACTTCTATACTTCCTGACTTCTATGCTGCCTGACTTCCATACTGCCTGACTTCTATACTGCCTGACTTCTATACTGTCTGACTTCTATACTGTCTGACTTCTATACTGTCTGACTTCTATACTGTCTGACTTCTATACTTCTATACTGCCTGACTTCCATACTGCCTAACTTCTATACTGCCTGACTTCTATACTGTCTGACTTCTATACTGTCTGACTTCTATACTGTCTGACTTCTATACTGTCTGACTTCTATACTGCCTGATTTCCATACTGTCTGACTTCTATACTTCCTGACTTCTATGCTGCCTGACTTCCATACTGCCTGACTTCTATACTGCCTGACTTCTATACTGTCTGACTTCTATACTGTCTGACTTCTATACTGTCTGACTTCTATACTGTCTGACTTCTATACTGTCTGACTTCTATACTGCCTGATTTCCATACTGTCTGACTTCTATACTGCCTGACTTCTATACTGCCTGACTTCTATACTTCCTGACTTCTATACTGTCTGACTTCTATACTTCCTGACTTCTATACTGTCTGACTTCTATACTGCCTGACTTCTATACTTCCTGACTTCTATACTGCCTGACTTCTATACTTCCTGACTTCTATACTGTCTGACTTCTATACTGCCTGACTTCTATACTTCCTGACTTCTATGCTGCCTGACTTCCATACTGCCTGACTTCTATACTGCCTGACTTCTATACTGTCTGACTTCTATACTGTCTGACTTCTATACTGTCTGACTTCTATACTGTCTGACTTCTATACTGTCTGACTTCTATACTTCTATACTGCCTGACTTCCATACTGCCTAACTTCTATACTGCCTGACTTCTATACTGTCTGACTTCTATACTGTCTGACTTCTATACTGTCTGACTTCTATACTTCCTAACTTCTACACTGTCTGACTTCTATACTTCCTGACTTCTATACTGCCTGACTTCTATACTTCCTGACTTCTATACTGTCTGACTTCTATACTTCCTGACTTCTATACTTCTATGCTGCCTGACTTCTATACTGCCTGACTTCCATACTGCCTAACTTCTATACTGTCTGACTTCTATACTGTCTGACTTCTATACTTCCTGACTTCTATACTTCCATACTGCCTGACTTCTATACTGCCTGACTTCCATACTGCCTGACTTCTATACTGTCTGACTTCTATACTGTCTGACTTCTATACTGCCTAACTTCTATACTGCCTGACTTCCATACTGCCTAACTTCTATACTGCCTGACTTCTATACTGTCTGACTTCCATACTGCCTGACTTCTATACTGCCTGACTTCTATACTGCCTGACTTCTATACTGCCTGACTGATACTCTCTGACTGATACTGTCTGACTGATACTGTCTTGACTTTACTTCACAGCCTACCCCCAACCCCCGGACTTTCTTCTTCCCACCTGCTGTGCTATATGTAATACTTTAAGACACTGGAATCCTGTGTAATTTCATTGCTGTACAATATTTAAATTTGTATTACTGGATATTCTGTGCAGTTTTATTAATTGCAATATTTAATATTTAATCATTTAATTTCATTACTGTGCAATATTTAATATTTAATCCCTTTGACAACCACTGTTGCGTGGCATTTCTGTTCCGTGGCGTTTCTGTTTGTGGCATTTCTGTTGCGTGGCGTTTCTGTTGTGTGGCGTTTGTATTCCGTGGCGTTTCTGTTGCGTGGTGTTTCTGTTGTGTGGCGTTTGTGTTGCGTGGCGTTTCTGTTGCGTGGCGTTTCTGTTGCGTGGCGTTTCTGTTGCGTGGCGTTTCTGTTGCGTGGTGTTTCTGTTGCGTGGCGTTTCCGTTGCGTGGTGTTTCTGTTGCGTGGCGTTTCCGTTGCGTGGCGTTTCCGTTGCGTGGCGTTTCCGTTGCGTGGCGTTTCTGTTCCGTGGCGTTTCTGTTGCGTGGCGTTTCTGTTGCGTGGTGTTTCTGTTGCGTGGTGTTTCTGTTGCGTGGTGTTTCTGTTGCGTGGTGTTTCTGTTCCGTGGCGTTTCTGTTCCGTGGCGTTTCTGTTGCGTGGTGTTTCTGTTGCGTGGTGTTTCTGTTGCGTGGCGTTTCTGTTCCGTGGCGTTTCTGTTGCGTGGCGTTTGTGTTGCGTGGCGTTTCTGTTGCGTGGCGTTTCTGTTGCGTGGCGTTTCTGTTGCGTGGCGTTTCTGTTGCGTGGCGTTTCTGTTGCGTGGTGTTTCTGTTGCGTGGCATTTCTGTTCCGTGGCGTTTCTGTTGCGTGGCGTTTCTGTTGCGTGGTGTTTCTGTTGCGTGGCGTTTCTGTTACGTGGTGTTTCTGTTGCGTGGCGTTTGTGTTGCGTGGTGTTTCTGTTCCGTGGCATTTCTGTTCCGTGGCGTTTCTGTTGCGTGGTGTTTCTGTTGCGTGGTGTTTCTGTTGCGTGGCGTTTGTGTTGCGTGGTGTTTCTGTTCCGTGGCATTTCTGTTCCGTGGCGTTTCTGTTGCGTGGTGTTTCTGTTGCGTGGTGTTTCTGTTGCGTGGCGTTTCTGTTCCGTGGCGTTTCTGTTGCGTGGCGTTTGTGTTGCATGGTGTGTCTGTTCCGTGGCGTTTGTGTTGCGTGGTGTTTCTGTTCCGTACCGTTTTCTATGTCTTTGCACACCAGAAACGTGTCTGACGCGGCGCTGCTGCTGCTAGCCTTGTCTGTACACATGGATGTGTCCAATAAAATGAGATATGGGGAGAGAGTTGTGGAAATTTCCTGCAGTTACACAGTAGTACACTTCATGATAAACATAAATATATACTGATGTGATGAGAGTAAAGCTAAGGTTGGCAGTATGGACGGCAAAATAGACTACAGAATATACAGTATATCTCTGTATTGACAGATGCAATATTTTTTTTTAAATTACATTCTACTCTTCACGCATCTTGTGAAACTCCTCGGCGTAGTAGATTCAACAATAAAACGTTGGCATCAGAGAATTGTAGTTCAACGTGTGGATTCAGGGTCTGTATCTTCTGCCTGTCGGCCAAGTCTGCATTTATGTCAAAACTTAGAGACTTTCAAACATCAAAATGTAATTTATTAAATTGTAACTGGTGTGCTGTCTTGGCCAGGTCTCCCTCAGAAAAGAGATTTCAATCTCAAAGGGACAAACATCTTTTTGTATTTTACTGGAAACCCTTCCAACATGCTTGGATGTTGCATGTAAAATAGGCGTTGGTCCTATTTATAGCATGCACGCGTTCGAGCCGTGCGTGTCACGCAGGCAGTGTGCAGGAGCCATAATGATCTAAAGAGAACATTTTACAAATGCTTCAAGACTCTGTTGGTGCAGAAGTTAACCAAACTGTCCTTAAAGTGCACATTAAGAATGGTTTAGTGTAATAACGGACATTTATTTCTATGCAAAGGCTGGAAAATGTCCTAATTTAAAATGAACACAATAACCCAAATGTGTCACAGATGAGAAACATATTTTTGTTGGCAGTTGAGAAATTATACGATAAAAGTTATAATTTCTAGTGGAATTTTTTTTTCAAACCTCAACTTTGCAACTGACAAATGAACGAATTATTCAGGTAACCCATGAATGCACACATCTTGGGACATTTCAGCCAATCAAGACAAGTTCTCAACTCTCAGGGACGGAAGTATTTTGACTTAAAAGAAGCCCTGAAAAGGTAAAGAAAGTTATCCACTGCATGTGTAAATATGCAATTTGATATTTGAAAAAAACATGCAACTCATATTTTCACTGCTTTCCTATTCAAAACATACCCTTTCCACCTCAGTGCATTTGGACTGAAACTTCACTTGTTGAGCTTGCAGCTTGGCATTAAAGATTATAGCAGAGGTACTGCTAATTATTTTATTTTATACTCACTATTTTTGAAAGACCCATTGTCTAAAGACGAACCCAAGCTTATTGACAGGCTGACCTTCGGTTGCAGTTAATGAGAGTGAAAGGCAAGTAAACAGCTTTCTGCTTTTCTCTTCTCTCAGAGGGGCTCTTTACCGTTTGGGAGGAGGAGGAGGAGGACAGTAGTGTTGCTAACATCTCTTATCATCGCTAAGGATGCAGGGAGAGGAGAGATTTGGGAAAAGAAAGACAGAGAGAGAGAGGACTTTGAGGGAAGAAAAGAGGCGAAAGACTGGCATGTTTCTCCCCACCCACTGCCACGCCGTCTTCCTCTCTTCCCTCCATTCCTCCTCCCACTTCACCGTGATTTAAAAAGATGAGATCTTTCAAAGTACAGGAATTATATTAAGCTTTCCTCTGGGGCTATGTTGAGCTGCTGCGGCTTTTCTCCGAGCAAATGCAGCGCGGTGAGCCAGCAGGACAGAGCTCGCCTGGGGAGATTAAAATCTGTGAATAAGGGCCCATACGGCTGGGAGCTGTCATATTTGTTTACCGGTTAGCACTGTGGCGAGTGGCCTTGGACGCCAGTGAGGGGCATTTTTGCTTGTGTTTTCTTCCCAAAATACTTATCTACATGTCCGTCGGCTGGCTGAGGAGAGTTTAGTCAATGGGTCGAGGTGTCGCACTCAAACCACAACTGTTGTCCTCCTTAAAATAACAACAACAAATAACTTCTCCAGCCATTCGGCTTGGATGAGGTTTCTCATTCTTGTACGCTGGAAAGAAGAGTGTTTGAAATCTTTCTTTAAAAAGAAATAACACTGGGTTGTGAGACATTAACCCTACATTTCCTATATTAATGTTTTTTTTATCTACCCAAAATAACATAATTGATTCCACAAAACGCTCAATGTGGGTGATTTTGGGGCGTCTTATTCAATTTTATAGAATTTAAAAAACAAATTGAAGTGTTTTTGAAATAGTATTGAGTAAAAGTTGACATATTCCAGTCTGTGATTATCCATCAACATCCATTCCTTTAATTTTAGTCAAAATAATTCCTAATTTCTGGTTTTCTAACTCAAACAGTTATATTTGCCTTATGCCAAAAATAACTGTAAAACTAAATTTAATAAGTTAGTGTTACGTAGTGTTGAAAACGTCAAAAAAAGTGACAAACATTGAAAAAAAGAACCAAAAGTGTTGAAAAAGGGACGAGAATTGTAAGAAAAAGCATCATCAAAATTGTCAATTTTGACGGGAAGACCACATGAGGGTTGAAGGCACTGCACATTACTTTAAGATCAACAGTTGCTTAGGCATGCCAATACAGCCAACACATTCTCACTCGCATCTGGTAAAAGACGGACGCTTGGTCATGTGCCTTTGTCGTTGTTATTGTCTCCTTTAGCATCATGTAACACGCTTTATCTTAACACGCTTGGTCGGACTATTGGCCTCCCTTTGGACGCTGTTAGGTTTAGGAAAAGCTCGTGGGTGGGCTTACGGTTCCCTGACACACGGCAATAACGGGACAGTTAAGGACATACACGAAGCACGAACCCCGCTCTCCTGGGTGAAAGTCCTGTGTTAGACCCCCCACCCAACCTCCCTATGCAGAATTTCCTCCTTACATACTACTCCCTAAACCCCGTCTAGATGCTGCTCTCCCCGGTACGTTCTCCACACACGCTGAAGGACGCCTTATTCGTCCCATCAGACGCTGACAGCCACTGTCCAAACATCCGTATTTCACGCGTTCTGATTGAGAGCAGGTTGATACAGCATACCATAGAAAACCAAAGACCTACACCACTATATCCCTTTTGAGACTAGAAGTTCATTTGTTTGTGAAAAACTAAAACAAAACGAGTGTTGAACACTTCATTTCAGTTTGCTGTTCCTTCACAGTGTGAGGTTAATTATTCTAACCTGTGTTCTTGTTGAAAGATAGTCCTCTGAGCCAAGTCAACGGTGTGTCTTTGTGAATCAAATTGTACTGTCGTTATGACAGTGTTTTATCATGCTATGATGTAAATCCATCACGTTTCTCTGCAATGCCATGTATCAAAAGGAGCCACTGTGACTGAGAAGAAGAAAAAACAACCACTGTTTCTCATTGGGGTTTTTTTGTGAAAAATGACAAATGCAAGTTAGATTTTGCCCAAACTGACAGCTTTTCTACACACATAAGCAAGGCTCTTCTTCTGTAAGAGCAAGACATGCTTCATGTTCTGGATTTGAGTGACGTTTGCTTGATGAGAATGACCTTGTTTTTATCTACCGTCTAACATTTTGCCCTCACACGCCTGAAAGCATTTATCAAACAAAACTCTTTTCCCGTGCAAAATCCATGTACTTCTGGTTAGCAGTTTTATCACTATTTCAAAAAACATAAGCTTCATGGACCAGTTTATGGGGGTGGCAGTAGCTTAGGGAGTTGGGTTGGGAGGGTTGGTGGTTCAAGTCCCAGTACGCACACAAAGTGCAGAGTGTGGACCAGTGACCCCCAACTGCTCGGGGCACTGGGGGGGGGCACTGGTCCAGCACTGGCAGCCCACTCACTCTGACATCTCTCCATTTGAGCATGAATAGGTCCTGAGCACGATCTCAGGCCTATGTGTAGTGATTACTAACAAAAACAGTGTAAATTATAAAACAGTATAAATTATTATTATTATTTATAGGTTTGCAGAATTCATTTTTAACAGTCAGATAGTCTAAACTCTGCTCGGTTGTCAGTCTGTAACAAACTACTTCGGGGTTTTGGCTTTCCACTTTCTTTCTTTGTGTTGGCATTATAATTTCCGGTCGATTTATGAGGACTATGGTTAATTGCTCCTTGGGGCGTTTTTCTTCCATCCCAGAATGCTGTGTGGACTAGCCAGACCCTCCTCCGAAGCGCTGTGGCAGAAGGTCTGGCAATGCAAGACTACAACAGTGAGTCCTTGGGCTAATTTAGTGCAGCTGCTCAAAAGCACTGAAATGTTCTACTTCAGGCCAGTGATGGACGGGTAATCTGGAACTTGGGCAGATGCCAGAGGGGCTGCCCTCATGGGCCATTTGGGCCAGCCAATCAAATGCAATTTATTATTAATATTTTTATTATTATTGGGAACATTATTAATTATTATTAATAGTATTCGAACAATATTTCAAATCTGATTCAGGGCATACAATACCATACGATATACAATACAATAATAACACAATAATATACGATACGATAAGATACAATACAACTTTATTGTCAGTCAGAGCTGAAGTTCTTTTTGCCTCCCTGGGTAGCTCATAAAAAATGGACATCATATATACAAACATACATAAGATAAATGTAAAAAGCATATTCCAATAAAGCTTTTTTCCGATAAAGAGGTGGGATATGCCGGTATTATTCGACTTTTACAGGCATTCTTTGTACAAGTATAGCCTACATCTGTGTGTTTCTATGGTTTTGCACACAAACCAACCAGCCAACTGTTCGGTTGAGATAGAAATGCATGCTCCAAAGAAAAGAAACACAGCTCCTTTTACACATTATGAAAAACATGCATATCAACAGGTTTTTGGATATGCGCAAACAATGCAATGCCGACCTTTTCATGAAGCTGGTTGAAGGAATGAAAGAGAGACGCTGTGTTTGCAAGGTTGAACAAGATCACCGCTGGAAAACTGTTTTGCACGGCTGCATGTAAATGGGAATATTAGTTGAATATTCACTTCATTAGCCATGTAAACAGCTCAGTGGGAACATTGTCTTTTCTGGAGAAAGGGCAAAAACCACAATATTGTGTGCATGTAAATATCGTTATTGTGTATATATCAAATCAGATTCTAGGTTCATGTGTTTGCCCAGTGACAGACCCTTTCTCTGCCTTTTGCCCAGTGCATGCTGGGATATGCTCCAGCACCCTGAGCAGCAATATGTGCATTGAGAAAGTAACAGATACATAGATGTGGTTGTTTTTGAATGTTAATACGGCCGATTCCCCCTCAACCAGCTTAGAGGTGATTGACAGCAGCAATCACACTTACACAGCCTAAATGCTGTTTGCTGAAATTAAACCTTGATGGTGTGTATTACTGCATGTCCCAGTTCGCTGCCAGTGCCTCTGGGGAAAAAAAAAAACTGGTGCTACTTAGATGATAAAGTGTGCAATATATGCAGGAAGTACTGATGTTCTCACCTCACATTAGATTAAATTGTCCATCTAATTGGGACAACATGGCTCATCTTTAGAGGATGATGAATCTGCACTTCAGGATACAAGCATATGATGACATTCTGAGGGAGGCAGACCAGGAAAGAGACGCGTCGAGGGAAAATGGGAAGATGGAGATGCAAAGACGCAGGAGGAAGAGGGAGAGAGCGGCGTGCTGCTGAAAAAAATTGGAAAGCATGCTGACCGTAAAATCACTTTCTTCTTGGGGGATAATCAACTGCTACACCTCTACACAGTCAGCCTTTCCTGCATCATTACATATTGGCAGTCATATTCATTAGCCTCTTTAATTCAGCTCCAGTTGTTACTGTAAGCCTGTCAATGCAGCTAATCAATGCACGCATAATTACATCAACATAGATACAGCACTGAAACGGGAGAGTAAACGCTGCCTCCAGCTGATGGCAGGTCACAGCTCTACTCATGCTCAGGATTTATATTCAGTCGCAGCATTTTTATCCAAAGGATTGTGTTTTCTTAGAGGGTCGATATACGCATTGAACGAGAGGTGATGGGGTTAATTGCTCAAAGAGAAGGCCAAATCAATTATTGCACAACGTTGTCTTGGAAGGAGGGGGGAGGGGGGGGGGTGGCAGGGGTCATAATGCTGAAGAGGAAGATTTGTGAGCCAGTGTATCACAGTCTTGTATAAAGTACTTGAAAGCAATACCTAAGTAAAAGTACAAGTATCGTAACAGAAAATTACTTTGGTAGAAATCCCCTTTTAGAGCATTACTTAAGTAAAAGTCTTAAAGTATGTAAAAAAAAACTTGATTATGAACTTTATTGTGGCTTCCTTATAGTGAAACATCATATTCAGGGTTTCCACAACCTCTTAAACATCAAATTCAAAGTCTTCTTCAACATCATCAACAAAGTATACGAAGATGCTTAGGGGTAATGTATTGGAGTAAAAGTATACATTTTATTTAGGATATGTAGTGGAGTAAAAGTAAAAGTTTCCAGAAATATGAACGTACAGTATGTGAAAATTCTACTTAACCCTTGTGTTGTCCTCGGGGCAAATTTGACCCTTTTCCAAAGTTTTTTATATCAGAAATATTGGTTTCTTTCAACCAAATTGCCCAAAAACACAAATGCATCGATGTACAGTATGTCGCAGGTAAAGTTAATGATTACTTTCATTGCATTTTACGTGTTTTATTCAATTTTGTAGCACTTAACATTTTTTTTTAAATGGTTTCAAAATAGATATCCGCCTGTGATCCAGTCAACATCCTCTGTTCTTAACTTTTAGTCACAATAATTCATAATTTCTGGTTTAACCCTCATGTTGTCCTCGGGTCAAATTGACCCATTTTCCTTTATTAATGTTCTTTTTAACTACCCAAAATAACATGATTGATTCCACACAACGCTCTTTGGCAAGTACAAATCTCTACTTTCTTTAATTTTGGGGCGTCTTATTCAATTTTATAGCATTTGAAACCAAATTGAAGTGTTTTTGAAATAGTATTGAGAGTAAAAGTTGACATATTCCAGTCTGTGATTATCATCAACATCCATTCCTTTAATTTTAGTCTCAATAATTCCTAATTTCTGCTTTTCTAACTCAAACATTAGGTATAATTTCCTATAAATGAGGTTTACTGACCATAAATTCCAAAGATAACTGTAAAACTAAAGTTAATAAGTTAGTGTTACGTAGTGTTGAAAACGTAAAAAAAAAAGTGACCAACATTGAAAAAAGCGTCAAAAGTGTTGAAAACAGGGACAAAAAGGAAAGAAAAAGTTGAAAACTTAATTCAAGAGGAATTGTAAGTAATGACAACAACGTGATACAAGCCTTCCGTGATCCCACACTGATTTCTAAGTGATTCTAGGTCATCTACTATTTAAGCAGTTGCACATTTTTGTATTCCCAACGTGTATATATTCAAATATTTGTTCTTGTATTTTATCCTATTATTATTTCATGTATATTGTATCCTAGTATTTCATGTATATTTATATTCTGTGCTGTGTGACTGATTTTGCTGCTGGAACACTATAATTTCCCATTTTAATGGGATCAATATCTATCTATCTATCTATCTATCTATCTATCTATCTATCTATCTATCTATCTATCTATCTATCTATCTATCTATCTATCTATCTATCTATCTATCTATCTCTGCAGCACCAAACGCTGCTCTTTAAGATTTTCCTCAGACATTTTACTCATCATTTTGTATTTGTGGAAGTTCCCTATTTGTTTCAAATATTTGACAACCCTGACTATAGAGGTTATATAAATATAACTGCCAATTGTTTTTTAAAAAAAATAATTGAAGACTGTTTTTCAACCTTTATTTATCCAGGTAAGTCGATTTGAGAACAAATTCTCATTTGCAACAGTTTTACAGATTTTATCCTGCCAGTTGGGGGATTTGAACCAGAGACCTCCCGGTCACAAGCTCGATTCATAAACCCTAACCGGACTAATCCATGTGGTCAAAAATCCCAGAGTTGAGTCCCAGGAGGAAATTCAAGCAGAAATAGCACCGTCCTTCTTCAAACAATCTATATTTGAAAGTTTAAAAAAAACTGAAAACAATGAGCAGTAGGTATTCATATGTTTTTTTAACACCAAATAATAATCTGAATCCTCCAATTTCAGGGATTTTTTTCAGGAAAAGTGTTAGCAGAGGTGGAAAAACCACCCCCCCCCCCCACACACACACACACACTTCAGATGTGTTCTCAAACGGCACAATGCATGTGTACCTGCGTGATTGTTACTGATTGGGCCATTTGTCTTTGATTCAACATCGAGACATGCTGCTTTGAAAAATGACTGTAAAGTCAACCTACTGTACAATGGGACTGATTGTTGCTTTGAGTCTGAGCCTGATGTGTGTGTATGCGTTTTGTCACATGTTCCCTTCTGGTTGCTAGATGATAATATGCCACTTTCTGTGTCTTACCTGGAGGTTGATTTTATAATAATTTGTGTGATGTTACTGGAGAGCAGGAGATGATCCCTGCAGCTGAAGGAGTTGCTAACTCTGACCAAACAGCTGACGAATTCATGTGGCGCTTCAGAGGAAAGAACGTCTCATACCTCTAAAAACACATTTGCTCATTGCCTCTCTGTTCGAATGATTTCCTCGGTGGGAGGGACTAAGACACAAGGAAGGGAGGCAAGTGGAGGAGTCAAGGAGGCAATTTAAGTGACATGAGAAGCCCTTAGAGAATGAATCCTCTTAATCATGTTCCTTAAAGTCCAAAAACCGGCTTCATCCGTATGTTATCCACTATTTACAGTTATATTAACATGTTTATGTTAATATTTATTTGACTTGAGTTCAGTATGTTTGATGGTGTTTAATTGGCAAATACATATGGATGTATTCAATCTTTGGTCGTTAAAGCATTGGTGCTTTAGTAAATGGTATTTACAGATTACAATGCATCATTTTTAACCCCTGTGTTGTCATCCTGTCAACCATGTCAACACTATTATCACTTTTTCCGACATTTTGGTCACTTTTTCAATGTTGTGGGTGCATTTTTTGACGTTTTTTCCCAAGTTATTTGATATTTTTAATTTTGACATCTTCAGAGATATTATGAAAGGCCCATATTTTGTGATGAAAAAACTGAAAATGGGTCAAATTTGACCCCAGGACAACATGAGGGTTAAGCACCTGTTTACGTTGATTCGTTTTAACAATTCTCTCCTGATGTACGAGAGATATTTTGTACTTACAAAGATATTTACTCTGTTTGTATTTTTGTGTTAGTCTTCGCAGTTTTACAAAAAGTGCTATATTTTCCTTCATTAAACCCTGGCAAACACAACAACCTGCCTGTTCTTTGGAGAATGTAATGCTGGACATGTCAAACTAGCTGTATAGAAGACTTTAAGTTAGGACAGCATATCCAATGTAAAACCTTGTGGGACTCCTTGCACTTTTTGTTGATCAAATCTGAAGTAAATGTATCAGTCACATAACAACATAACACATAACTCAAGCACAGCTGAATGTGCACATTAGGATATTCCTTGATATTCTGTAGATGCTTTTTGGAAGCAAGTATCCAAACCTTCCCATAAGAACATGATGGTGGTATACATTCCTCTGTGAATAAAGGAAGCCTTTGATGTGCCTCAAGTGAGTCAATGAAGAACAGGTGTCCTGGTTTCCCCCTGCTGGAAAATTAAAACTAATACAGGCACTTAGGAAGCTACATCAAAGACAAGTTCAGCACTTAAAATGCTAAAGGTGTATGGAGAAAGTCCTCACTTCATTTTCACATTACATTTCATCTGACATTTACATCCAGTGTAGTCTGGCTTACGGGATGTAAGTGCAGGTATAAAGCCCGACATCTGTGAGCGTGAGAAACGTGCCAGATGTCAGGCATTCTTCTCCCCTTCCGCTATCTATTTTGCAAGGCAACGCAGCTGCAGCCAGAGCTTAGTGCCGCCCAAGAAGATTGTGATTGGTTTTAAAGAAACAACGCAGAGCATTTTTTCACCCATACCAGAATGTTACTGGGCAGCTGGTCTCGCATTGCCAGATCGTACTCCACAGCGCTGCGAAGGAGGGTCTGACTAGTCCACACAGCATTCCAGGATGGGAGAAAAACATGCTGTGGTTTATTGGCATATAAATATGTAAACCAATCACAATTGTCTTGGGCGGTGCTAAGTGCCGGAAGGAGCCCCGGTGCCTTTCCAGGATTGTTCAGGTGCCACCCAAAAATCAGCCAAATGTCCCTCATTTCGCCGGATGTCCATCACCTTCCTCTTTCTTTGTGTCGGCGTTCTAACCTCCGGTTGATTTCTGAGGACTCTGGTTACCTGGTCCTCAGGTCTCTGCAGGGTAAATCCAGACAGCTAGCTAGACTATCTGTCCAATCTGAGGACTATGGTTACCTGGTCCTCAGATCTCTGCAGGGTAAATCCAGACAGCTAGCTAGACTATCTGTCCAATCTGAGGACTATGGTTACCTGGTCCTCAGATCTCTGCAGGGTAAATCCAGACAGCTAGCTAGACTATCTGTCCAATCTGAGGACTATGGTTACCTGGTCCTCAGATCTCTGCAGGGTAAATCCAGACAGCTAGCTAGACTATCTGTCCAATCTGAGGACTATGGTTACCTGGTCCTCAGATCTCTGCAGGGTAAATCCAGACAGCTAGCTAGACTATCTGTCCAATCTGAGGACTATGGTTACCTGGTCCTCAGATCTCTGCAGGGTAAATCCAGACAGCTAGCTAGACTATCTGTCCAATCTGAGTTTTCTGTTGCACGAAAACTAGTTCCTTCCCGAGGCGTTTTAGCAGCGGCACCGTTACTCTGTTAAACATTTATGGCACCCAAGACGATTGTGATTGGTTTAAAGAAATGTCTTGTCACCTGCCTCTCGTTATCTCGTTACCTTGTGTATTTAATGTCTGTGCTTCTCTTGTCGGTCTGTGCGTTTTGCTGTTATCTTGTTCCAGTTCTTTGGATTTTGTTTTCTCTTCCCTGAGCTCTCTGTTTCCCTGTGAGTTTTTTTCCACTTTGGGCTATTTGCATTTGTGATTTTGGACTTTGTTCCTGCATTTTTGGTTTCCTTTTGTATGCCTTGTTTTTTTGGAATAAATCTTAAATATATTAGCCTGCCTGCCTCTTCTCTACATTCTGGTCCTCACTTCAATGAACAATGTAACACTAATGGCCATTAGACTGCATCGCAGTGACTAATTATAAGGGGTGTAGAGGCCATGGATATACAGGCATATCCCTCCAATGGACTCTAGACACTGGTGGTTGTGATAGAGGGATAAAGGAAGCCTGAAGATCTGGATGGATATTAATGTGGCTTCTGATGATGATGGAGGAAGCCTGGGAGTTGTACAGGGTAGAGGACGGTTGCATCAATTTATTTATTTTTTTGCCTGAATTGACAGGGACAGAGAAGAACAGATTTAGAGCCTTGTTTTATCTGAAATCCAAGTATCAAACACCAAACGCAAGATTTTGACAAAATGTAAATAAAGAAATGTCACAAAAACTTACTTTCTGATTATTTGGGCTCACTCTCGCTGAATCATGAGGTTAGGAATACATGGTGATATTTTTGTAATTACATAATACAATAACATTAAACCGAGTTTATCTCAATTAGAATAGAATAAATCTTTATTGTCCACCAGGGTGGAAAGTTTTCTTTGGCTCACCAGACCTACATACAGACAACATCTCAGACATAGCAAGTAAAGTATAGAAGGATTAAATATATCAGGATAAAAAAAACATACATATCTACATATGCTTAAATTCATTAAAATAGCAGCTCAGTTTGATTGTCACTTGATTTGGTTGAGGATACTAATGTAATTTGGAATGAAAGATGTTTTTAAAAACACACTTTGCCAGAGGCAATTGAGCGTCAGTTCTGGCATCAACACAGTCGCATCAGCTGATCAGCAGCAGCTGGTCAACTCCCCTCGCTGCTAAATGGCTGCTTAAAGCTGCTTTAATTTGCTCATACTGCTTGCTACTAAGTTTTGCTCTAACTGCTGCTGCTTTAGTTGCTCCTAAATGCTTTCTGCTGCATTGATGCAACCCAGCTCCTCCCCAGCTCCACCTTTAGCTCTCCCAGTCTTAAACTGTGTGAGCGTTGCCTAATGCTACGTCTCTGAACAGAGCCATACTGCCAAATTACATTCGTAATTTATTCAATACAATTTCTTAAAGCATTTTTATTGTCTGCGTTGTTCTTGACTTAATGGACCTGACAGAAATATAGACGATGCAGCTCTTCTGTCTCTCCTCTCCCGTGCTGCTGCTGCTGGGGCGTTGGGGGGTTAAGTGGCATCGGTGCATGCAGTTCAACATCACATCGCCTTAAGTCCTCTAACAGTTCATCTTTTATGTCATCAACATACCCACAATTCATGGAAATGTAAAACAAGGTCATATTTTTTCTTATGTTTATGTATGGTTTGCAAAAATGGGAACTGCTGGGTCCGTGTAGATGAGAGAAGCAAAGTGTATGCACGGTGTGTACAGTCTACATCACGGCCACGCATGCACCCTTAAAATAGCATCTGAATAACACGCCACTGACTTTGGACTAGGTTTTTTCATGGTCTGTGGCAGAATTGTTTTATAAAACTGCAAAATAGCACCAGGGAACGTTTGCGCCGGAACACGGCAACTCTTTTTTCCCCCGGGAGTTCATTCCCTAATTCAGTTTATAGGTTATGTTGTTTATATTTTATTGTGATAATATTTTATCATGATCTACTGCACTGTTTTGCACTATCATCATTACACACAGTCTACAATAGTATCTCACCTTCTCATGGTTATTACATTTCTGTGAGTTTTATTCTTATGTATGTGTGATATGTGTTGGTTTATGGTTGTCTTGCTACTGGATGCCTAAAATTTCCTTTGGGATGAATAAAGTATCTATCTATCCGACGTGAGTCTGTGGAGGGAAAAGTCAGCTGTGCGTCGGGTGCAAAATAGGAATGATACGTGTGTTGGTGTACAAAGTCAATTGCGCTTGGTGCAAGATAGGGCCCATAAAGATTGACTGCAACAAGCGAGAGTGTGGCAAATTCTGGTTAGTTTAACTGAAAGAGTTAACGGCTACATCCCAGCTGATGAAAACACAGTTAGGTGCATTGCATGCAATTAGGTTAGGGGAGTGGGAGAGAAATGTGAAGCATTGAAGTCTTCCTGAATGAACTTGTGCTGAGCTTCATTTGAATGAAGATGGATTTTTTTTTTTATTTCAAAAATGGAGTTTTAAAAGGTGTCTTAGACTTGTGTGTCTATGCTGAGGTCACGAATGGGTTTAGGTTCATGGCTTGGCTTTCTTTATCTATCATGAGCAAAGCCGCATTCTCAGTTTCATTTTTAATAACAGTCCAACAGGTCCTCTATGGGTTACGATAAAGGGCTCTGATTTAGTACAAGCTGCCAGCGAATAATGTCTTAATTATTTACACCCATGCAAATCCCAGAGATAAAACTCCAGAGAAGGAGGCAATGTGAAATATAAAGACTGAGTGAGAGAAGAAAGGAAAAGGAAAGGAGAGGTCATCAGAAGGCTACATGGCTGCAGAAGCATAATTCAAAATGTTCCACCATTCAATCACAAAGGCAGCGCTGTTTAATCTGTCTGCAGAGTATTCCTCTTACGTGCTGGCCATTTTCTGCGCATAGTGGAAGCATTAAGATGAAATGGTTTCTGCTAATTGAAAGTTCAAGAAGCTGGCCGTCAGGCTACATGTCAACGGTGAAGACGCAGAACGGCAACAGATGATCATGAAGCGGAAAATATCTTCCTCAGGCTTCTAATTGAAATGACACCGACAGAATTAAAGTTATTTTGGCATTGAAGGAACGACTTGCTCTACTGGGCGTTAAAAATATTTTTTAAAGCAACAATACAAAACAAATTGTTAAAAAACTAAAAATTCAAATAAAACTTTATCTTTTCCTTTCGAACATCCATTCTGGAGTTCTATACAAAGAGGAGATGAGCAGGGGACAGAAATCGTTAGAAATCTGATTATTTTATCTACAGATGCTTGAGTAAAGAGTGAATTAATTAAGGATTCGCTAAAGATTTGCTGTCATGTTAGCCGATCGCACATTTCACATGCGTAATTAGCTGCATGTGCAGCATCTGGTTCATCAACACAAATGTAATCACTGTGCTTGGGGACAGTTAAAGTCTTCATTGCTTCTACATGAATCATTAATTACACTAATGACACAGATGCACACAAACATATAATAAACATACACAGAGATACATACATACTATCTCTCCCAGATGCACACACTGCCCTTGATATGATGGCAGCTACATACATAGCTGTCCATCTGTGAGCTAACTAAGCAGCTGGTGGTGATGATGATGGTGTTTGCCTGAAGATTTCCATAACTGGATTGTCTAAATGGTATTCCAGGACTGTGAAGGTATAAACCAACACTGTGGTTGCATCCAAAATCACATACTGTGGACTACATAGACAATATGTATACTATCATTCAACATACATCATGTGTGTGTTTGGGGTGGCTGTGGCTCAGTGGTAGAGTAGTCGCCTGCCAAGGAAGGTTGGCAGTTGTGTGTGTGTGTGTGTGTGTGTGTGTGTGTGTGTGTGTGTGTGTGTGTGTGTGTGTGTGTGTGTGTGTGTGTGTGTGTGTGTGTCACCAGCCTCGGCCAAAGTATGAATGTGTGTGAATTGTGAATAGTTCCTGTACTATGTAAAAGTGCTTTGAGTAGTCATTAAGACTAGAAAAGCGCTATATAAAAACAATCCATTCATGTTTTTGGACTCACGTTACACCAAATGACTTTTCAAGCAACTCCACTGTCGCAGACTAATTTCCAATTGTTATGGTTGGGGTCCGGCTGGCCGTGAGTTTTTGTTTTGTTTACTATTTTCTATCTGAGTTTTTCTGTTGGCCTGTCCTGTTTGTCCCTGCTGTTTTCTCTCCCTCTCCCTCTCCCTCCTGCTGCTGCCAGCTGACCGTGCACACCTGATTCTCATTCCACAATCACCTGCTCCCGCCGCTCACACCTGCCTTCCTTCTGCGATCAAGATCAGTATTTCAACCCCGGCTCTTGAGACCATCTTTGCTTGATTGTTGCTCCAGTCACCCTGGTGAAACTCTTACAAGCTATTTCGAGTCTGCGAGTGTTCTGTGTTATATGTTTTACTTACCTTATTGTTTCTCATTTCAGTTATCTCCATTCCCGTTTCCATTTCCGGTCAGCTGGCGTCACCTCTCAGACTCCCTCCCACGGCATCCTGTCTCCGCTCCCCACTCCTCCATGCTTCCCCGAGTACCCTCACCCCTGAGACTTCCCTACCTTCCCGGTCCCTGGCGTCTGCCTTCCCCTCTCCCTCAGTCAAATACCGTTTGCATTCCTATGAACCTTGCATTTGAGTCTTTCTGTAATAAGCGTAACACCAATATCGGAATAAAATCATGAGGGGCGCTCCCGTCGTCTCAATCTTTTGATGTACGGCGGTCATAAAACTCACTCTGAGTCAGTCTTTTCCCGTTTTGATGTTCAGAAGAAATCAAATTCAACAACCAATGGGTGTTCTCCCTCCAGAACCAAACAGGAAATAGCTAGAGCTAGGGTTGTCTATGGTTGCTATGGCGCCGTGCTAAGCTAAATGCTAAAGAGGCAATGTTGCAGATTTACCAGCCCGACCGATATATCGGCCGATATTAGGCATTTCCCGACCGGTATCGGCATTTATAATGGCCAATTTTTTTTTGGTAATGTCTTTTTGTTCAAAGGACTTTAAGTTTTATATCTTAAGTTTGTATTTTTATACATTTTATTTATCAGAACTTTAATATATTTTGATGTTCTACATACAATATACATGAATAAAACAAATTATTTTAGTGAGAACTCATAAGTAACTATAACTAATATTAGGGAAATCTATTTGTTTTGTAACGCGTTTATGGATTTTTTTTTAAATACGGTATATCGGCTGTGACATCTGAATGTCGGATTTTTAAATAACCAATTATTTGTATCAGTATTGGCCTTAAAATCCTTTATTGGTCGGGCTCTAACTGACATACATCTACGTGTACAGCGGAACAGAAAAGCTTGGTTACATTTTTCAAGTCACATGTGGTTGTAGTCGTGCAATGTGTGACTCTGTACATATTACGTATGATAGTCTTCAACGTGAGACGTGAGACGATTGTCTTTAGATGTGAGATGGTGTCAGACTTCAGTCTTTTGAAAGTCTGATCAAAGTCTTCTAATATCTGGTAGCTCTGCATGTCAAACCGTAACGCTCTACTATGGTGACTGTTTAAATTAAAACACGGGAACACGTGTTGAACTTGTGAATTCAACCAAAACTACTTAGGAACGGTTACTTATGGCAACTAAACAACATAGTTAAGGTTTAGGAAACGATTGTGTGTGGGGATGTTTGGAACATAACTAAAGTGATAAACCGCAGTCTCCTGGGTGGGTCACCCCCCCCCCCTCATCACCACCACCTCAACCTTTCTCCCTGACTTACCAGAATAACCTCAACCCCTGGAGACCATTAAACACACTTACCTGCACAAACAACTGAATCACCTCGACCTCTGGAGCAGATGTCATCTACACACACACACACACACACACACAGAACCATCCATTTATCCCAGGTCAGCAGTGGGTGAAGGTGACAGGACAGACTGTATGAGGTATGGCTAGGTGTGGATGGACAGATAAATAGACAGTAGGTGTTCAGATGAATAAATGGACGGACTGATCCTTTCCCCGCGTGGCTGCCAGGTGTCATTGATCAGCCTGCTCTTCCACGCTGCATTTTTAATTACTCGGTGAGAAAACAAATTAGACAAGCACAGAGACAGAGGTGAAGCCAGGCTGCGATCACTCAGGCTTCCTCATCAAAGACCATCGATAGCAGCCGAGGACGCTGGGATCAGGATCTGAAGACTGTTCTGTGATGATGTGTCTAAAGTGATTTACCCTTTAGACACAGAGGCAGCTGAGGTCCTTTTAACAGAGAACTGCAACAACAGGACAGTAAAAAACAAATCAACAATTAATCTTGTAAGTAATGGCTACTTGGGTGTAATGCAGTTGTCATCGTTTGGAGGAGAAAGACATTTTTATGTTTAAAATGTTGGTTTAAAGCTTAACAACATGATAGTTGTTGATGTTGTATGTTATTTTAGTTCTGTGAAAAATAAGGTTGTATTATGGTATTTGGGGTGCCAGTGACTCAGTCTGTGGGGAGTTGGGTTGGGAACTGGAACAGAACAGAAAATCAGCAAACTTACCCTTAAGTTACCAGCTAACGCTAGCGGTAGCTAGCTAGCTTCGTTAAATTTTTCAAAAAGAATCTAGTCTTGCAGTGTGTGACCCTGCCCGATCCCCAGTCTTCAGATATTATGACATATTATGTCTTTAACGTAAGATAGCGTTTCATGTTGATGTATAACAATGATAATTTTCCCTTTACATGGCACATAGACATCAAAAACTACTTTGTGTCTTGACTGCCTCAACAAAGAAAAAGAAAATGTCCTTTGAGTGCAGTTTCTGTTATAACGCTGTGTGTGTGTGTGTGTGTGTGTGTGTGTGTGTGTGTGTGTGTGTGTGTGTTTGACTGATGGGTAATGTTAAAACAGTGGTGTGTGAGCCAATGAGCAATAAAGGCTGTGTCACTCTGTATTTTCATATTAATTCAGTGGCTGGATGCACCTGTGACAAATTTCCTCAGGGAGCGTCAAATTTATCTAATCTGACATCTTACCTTGCCTAGTTATTGAAAATGAGTATGACACACTCTGGGTGTGTGTGTTTGGTTACAGGGGACATCATGTGGAATGAAGGTGTAATGCATTCAGCTATTTTTTTTGGGGAGTTTTTATTTATTCCAGGCTCACACCTCCTGCCTGCATTGTGTTTTCTTATGCTTGTATGATTGTTGCTGTAGTCTTGTGTTTGATAGGGTTCACCGCAGAAAGGAGCCGTGATCTGATGGGAAATCTGAGGTGTTTTATTGGGAAGCAGTAATGACGATGTATATAGGAAGTAAAATCCTAGGGAAAACTGGAGATAATCTACTTTATATGCCCAGCAGTGTTTCATCCTGAGATGTAACTCCAATCTATGTTCTCTTCTTCTCCTCTAAACCCACTGTGCAGGGAACACCTACTAAAGACGGGTCACAGAGGAGACACTTTGTTCAACACAGCGTTATCTCAGAGTATCTGATCCGTAGGCACCGTACAGGTCTGGTGGATAGCAAGTCGCTGCTACACTTAAACATAGACCCCTGGCTGGGACTGCAGTTACGGAGCAACATGATCATTCATTTGGAGTTGTGTTTGTGGCCATGTGGTGAATGTAAGGATTCACTCTATTGTAGCTCTAAAATGTTGGTATCTATCAACACCTGAACACCTTTAGCTGCTGAATGCTCCACTATGGTCACCAGCCCTAGCCTAACTGTAGGGGGGGGGGTGTATTATGTGTATTATGTCAACTGTTCTGTTTGATTGATCCGTTGTGTCTTGGCCTAGTCTCACATTGCCTGACCTTCCTCCACAGCGCTGCCGAGGAGGGTCTGGCTAGTCCACACAGCATTCTGGAAAAAATGTTTATTGCTTTTTATTTACACCAATCACAATCGTCTTGGGCGGTACTGGAACAGAACAATGGTGCCTCTGCTAAATAGCCTCAGGAAGGAACTTATTTTGGTGGAAAATGTGTAAATTCAATAGAAAACTGCGAATGGACAGCTAGTCTAGCTAGCTGTCTGGATTTACGAGAGAGAGAGATCCCAAAAAATGGGAAATTATGGTGTCACAGCAGCAAAATCAGTCACACAGAATATAAATGAAATACTAGAATACAATATACATGAAATAAGAGATCTGAGGAGCAGTTAACTAAATAGTCCTAATGGACATGATGTCCACATGTTTTTATACTGTAAAGTTGTGTATTTTACCATACTACAGGGGGGGCTCATTTCTGTACTAGACTATGATGTTGTGGGGGTGTGCGTGAGGACCCAAATGCAGAGAGGAGGAGACGGGCAGGAGCAGGTACACAAGAGTTTTATTCACAAAAACACCGGATAAGACACAAGGGAATGAATGATCTAAAATCCCAGGGGAGAAAAAAAAGCAAAAATCCAAAAAGGTCCAAAACCTAGAATTGCAGGAGCCAGGAAAACAGGAGCGGGGACAGGTTGGACACAAAGGTAGGGAAGACTCACCGGGAGACAGGACACAAGAACAGGACTATAAAGAAGGACGCGGTACAGACAGGTGGACGGAGCAGAACGATCTGACAAGAGAGAAAGGAAACACTGGGGTTAAATACAAGAGGTAATGAGGTAATGGGGAACAGGTGAGACATCAGGTGAATCACATCAGGGCGGGGCTGGACAATCAGACAAACAAAGCGAAGCTAGACAAGACAAGACAGGAAACTAAACTATCAAAATAAAACAGGAAGTAGACAAACAAACCCAGGGGAACACAAGACAGGACCAGCAACATAAGACCAGGGAGAAAACAAAGACAAAAACACAAGGAGGCCAAAGAAAGGGGAAAATAAACCCCAACAAAAAACCCAACCCACAACATATGGATTATTTTCTCAGCTGGAGGCTGCTGCTTGTTTTTATGTCATTGAATTCATGCTCACAGTTAAACAACTAAATAAAAAACAGAATTTCCATCAGTATAGGAAAATAGAAAGTCTATCCTCTAGAACTCAATTACACATGAGCACCTTTACATTTAGAATTACATACTCACTTAAAAAAAAACTAGTATAGGGGGTTTAGATTAGTTGTGACTGTATTACTGCTTCCAGTCTGAGTCTTAATTATTCACCTGGGAGCTATAGAGGTGCTAATTGGGTCTCTGATTATCTCGCAATCAGTCACACCTGAATTCAATTCAGTCATCAGGAAGTCCCATGCTGTAATTACCGCAGCTCATTCATGCCACACTAGTTTTCCTTGTTAGTGATGGTGTCCAGTCTTCTCACCAGAGGTGGGTTGAGTAGCCAAAAATTGTAAAAGTAAAAGTACTGTTACTTCAGAATAATATGACTCGAGTAAAAGGTAGTCATCCAAATAATTACTACTACTCAAGTACTGAGTAACTGTTGAGTAATTTATTTTTTTAACACAAGCATTGCATCAGACATAATGACGCGTAGAATACCAAAGAGGTAAAAAGAAAAGTAACGAGCTCATTGTAGCCTGATGTAGCGGAGGAAGACAGCTTCTTCTTCACAAATCTACTCAAGTAAAAAGTTCAGTGATTTAAAAGTACTCCTAGAAGTACAATGTTTTCAGAAACGTAAATGTAACTCGTTACTACCCACCTCTGCTTTTCACCGAATTTTGTAGGGCTGAGTATCACCGCTGATTTCCAGATTTGATTTCCCATTTTATGTCAATTTGGGATATTTTAGCTACTAATTAAGCTTGAACAATCGAGTATTCTACCGATTAGTCCATCAATTAATTGAGTAATCGGATAAATACTTAGTATGAAAATTAACGAGTACACATTGCTGTTTACTAAAATAAGGAAACCTGTCTTTGCTATATATACAAAAGACAGGTTTTCCTAACGGCAGGTGAGTGCTTTGTAGCATTAAAATGGCGCCATGGGAGCTAAGCTTCGTGAACGCCCGCTTACCCCCTTGTTTGCATGCCGGTTAGATTTGTGTCCGACTTGATCCCGACTCGCAGGTTTGAGACGCAGGCGCTTTTCACGCTTTTCACCAACTGCAAGACCCAGGTGGACCCAGAGCATGCTGGGAAACACCGGCCTCTCAGTTGATTTAACAGCTGATTGGTTCAGAATCGAGTCAACATGATGACGTTTTGTATAAACTTTTTTAATGATTTTGAATCAGAGCGATTTTAACTATTTGTCTGATTTAAAGGCTTATTGGGCGCATTGGTTAAATAGATAGAAAGCAATAAACATGAACCTATAACAAGTGAGAATAACAGAATAACAGTAGAAATAAAATCAGTGGATTTCAGCGTCCCTAAAAATCAATGTATCAATGTTTGAATTTAGATTTTACCCTAAATCAGTTACATTAATGTCCTTTTTATTTATTACAGCAGTCAACACAATAAAGCTTAACACTGCAGACCCTGTAGTCAGTTTAGTTTTTTATAAGGATCCCCATTAGCTGATGCCTAGACTAGCTAGTCTTCCTGGGACCCAAAACAAAATTAAATCAGACAATATTAAAACATTTCATGACACTGAGAAAAATAAAAACAAACATAACAATATCTGTGCATAGAACAAAATAACACAGAAACAACCCCAAAAAGTACATCTTGAAACCAAAGTTATATTACAGTGCATTACAGAGCTAAAATCAAGTTAGCTCACGAAGACAAAGAAGGATGTCAAATATTTTCACAATAAAATATTGTTTTTATCCTCAAGATAAAAATGTAAGGTAAGATTTGACTTTCTTTTTAAAACTCGTCTTTTCTGTGATGAAACACATGTTACTTGGGAGATTATTATTGAGTGTCGGTGAGTATTGATTGACATTTCATTCACATATGTTGAGGTGAGAGTCCAATAGACTTTCTTAAAATGGCCATGCCAGTTTTTAACTCTTAACCAAAATGGAGCCTATCTTTGGAGCGTTTTTTAACCCCCATCCCGACAAGCTAGCATGACAAAGTTGGCACCAATGGATTCCTTAGCTCTTGTCTAGTGTCATATGATAGTTGGGGGTTAGGGTTACAGTTAGATAGATAATCTATAGTTAGATGTATTCTGACCCACAAGTCATGGTTATTCCAATCAGTGCTGACTGAGCCATTGTAAAGGCAATGCAACATTGCTACTTCCTGGAAGCTCCTTCTGTAGGCCCTTGTGGTGCTGGCTGGGCCCAAAACTGAAGCATCTGCCTCATACATAACCTGTTATCTGGCGGAGGAAGGCACACGCCATCGCTCCTAAACCACTGAATATTTATTTAGGAATGCAGGTTTGTTATCAAGGTCAAGCAGCCTCAACTCTGGCTTCACAGCAGAGTCATTTACCTCCCCGAGGTGGTGTTGGAGGAGAAAGAGACAGGAAGAGAAAGAGAAAAGGGGATGCAAAGACACTGCAACTTTTGAATGTTATATATATATTTTATCTGCTTGCATATTTCCTCACACTTGCCCAGGGCAGAGACATCCAGCACAGATGGAGGAGACAGTCGGTCAACAGCAGAACTCTCTCTCTCTCTCTCTCTCTCTCTCTCTCTCTCTCTCTCTCTCTGATTCAAGCGTCAGTGCTCATAGAAAACTTTTGTCTTTGCTTAAAATTCACCTTAAGTTCGGCTCAGTCTCTCCATAACTCCATAACAACTACATGCAGATAGCACCCAATCTAAATGACTGCGGCGTCTGGCTCAGAAGCGAAGCGATGCCAACGACAAAGTGTGGAAATCTGTTTGCAGATTTATCTGGACACCTGTGTAATGACTCGCTGTATTGTTTATCTGCAAAAGAACACACAGGGTAATGATGAATGCTTGTGATACGTGTTGACACCTCTCAGACTGGGATTAAAAAGCTTTTCTAAATGCAGTTGCGGGGGATTGAGCTCATCTTCCTCACCTTCGTGGGTCCTTGTCTTCTCCGTGAAATGGGAGAACTTGTTACAGGTGGAAATGGAATGAGTTAGTCTCGCATTGTTAAACCTTCCTCCAAAGCACTGCGAAGGTAAGTCTGGCTAGTCCACACAGTATTCTGGGATGGGAGTAAAACATGCTCTGGTTCATTGGTATTCCTTCAATCGTCTTGGCGGTGCTAAGCTCCGCACTCAATGACGGTGCCTCTGCAAAATAGCCTCGGGAAGGAACTTGTTTTGGTTGAACATGTGTACGTTCAAAGGTTGTTTTAGTCGTGCAACAGAAAACTCCGATTGGACAGATAGTCTAGCTAGCTGTCTGGATTTACCCTGCAGAGATCTGAGGACCAGGTAACCATAGTCCTCAGATTGGACAGATAGTCTAGCTAGCTGTCTGGATTTACCCTGCAGAGATCTGAGGACCAGGTAACCATAGTCCTCAGATTGGACAGATGGTCTAGCTAACTGTCTGGATTTACACTGCAGAGATCTGAGGACCAGGTAACCATAGTCCTCAGATTGGACAGATAGTCTAGCTAGCTGTCTGGATTTACCCTGCAGAGATCTGAGGACCAGGTAACCATAGTCCTCAGAAATCCACCAGAGGTTAGAATGTCAACACAAAGAGGATGGTGATGGACATCCGGCAAACAATTAAGGCAATGAAACGTAGTCGAGAAAGACTAGGAATGAGTCAAACACCTCTTCATCTTTTTTGTTGTTGTTGCTTGTGGCCTCGTCTCCTTGTCTTTCTCCTTTGTTGTCACTTGTTCCTCTTCTTCTTCGACTGTCTGGTTAAGCAACTCGTGCCCTCCATAACTACTCTTCCATATCCTGCTCTTCCCCAATTGCAATTCATTTATTCTCTCTATAGAGAACTTTGTTGTCCCCTCTTTAATTGGCCGATTGATTGATTTAGCCTTCTCTTTGCTTTTTTTCCTCCCCTTGTGTTTAGTGAATCAAGAGAAAAGATCTTGGGCTGAATCTCCGTTCTCTAATTTAGAGATGTTTCAATAACATTTTTTCCTTCGAGATCCCGATATCCAAAGTACCGATCCGATACCAGTCTGTTAAAAATACATATATTTTATTATGTTTAAACAGCTGTATAGTACTATCCCTGTATGGATATATGATTACTGTCATTGTTTTTCAGCCTGACTCTTTGTGAAACATGAACATACACAAACGATGAATGCCACAGAACGTTCTTTTATTATCCAGTAAGTCATAATGGAAAAAAAAGATGTAAATAAAGTACTTTAAAGTGGATTGGGTTACGTTACATGGTATCAGATTGGCGCGTAAACTTCAGTGCTTACCGATACCAGCATTTTAGACAGTATCAGAGTAATTTAATAATTTTAATAATTTATAGATCCTCGGTGGGGAAATTACAATTTAAATTCTTGTTTTGTTAGTAATCACTACACACGCTCAGGACCTATTCATGCACAAAGAGGAGAGATGTCAGAGTGAGTGGGCTGCCAGCTGGACCAGCGCCCTGAGTGGTTGGGGGGGGGGGGTACAGTGCCTTGCTCAAGAGCACCTGGCAGTGCCCAGGAGGTAAACTGGCATCTCTTCAGCCACCAATCCACACTCCATACTTTGGTCCGTACGGGGACTTGGAACTGCAACCCTCCGGTTCCCAACCCAACTCCCTACGGACTGAGCTACTGCGACCTTTGATATCAGCGTCAACACATCTCTACTCTTATTTGAGATCTCCTCGCTCCTCGCTTGGACCGGAAGTTGTTCTGGCCCTCCGTCGTGGAGGACGTCTCAAAGCTTTTATTCCTGCCCAAGGAGCGAGGATCGAGGATAGATCTCTGAGGAGCTATGAGCGAGGACACACGAGAGCAGCCGTCCCAGAAGCCGTGCAGCTAAAAGCCGTCGCTACCTCCGCCCAAACAGCTGACGAATTCACGTGACGTGTCCGAGGAAAGGACGTCTCGTTCTCAATAACTTTAAGACAGAGTACAGAGAAGCACCACAGCACCTTCAATAATAGCGTATCTCTACTGTGAATGGAGATAAATGGACACAGCAATAAAATTATATTTTAAATGACTGAAGCTGATTCATGGGAGTTTTCAGTTGGCTCCTGAAGTTAACTTTTATGAAGACAAATGGTTCTCAAATTGGCTGCTCAAGCACTTTTTAAACGACGACTCTTCCGAGGAGCTCAGAATGCGCTTTTAAACTATGTTTTGACCTCACTTTTATGACTTGGACCATTAGGTGGTAGTGGCCAAACAAACCCAGGACTTTCACCCTGGAGACCGGGGGTCCGTATCCTGATTGGAAGGAAAAAAAAGTAAAACTACAGGAAAAAAAAGAGTTGTGTCACTTTCTGTGGAAGCAAAGTAACGTGTGATTTTAACCCAAACCTCAATCTTTTTCCAAATTAAATTTTTTTTTGTGCTTGAACATAACCAAACTGTGACTGTTTCAGAGTGTTAATTATGCGTATGAAACCGTGCCCGTTCTCAGGTTCAGATCTGAAGACAGAAAACTCTCCTGTGGGTCGTATTAGAAAGTAGAAATAAACGACCTAGTGTATATCTTCCTATGGTTTGAAGGAAAAACTGTGTGAAAATGGAAATGTTATGCTATAAACTGTCCTCCCTCGAGTTGAAAATTGAACATAAATTCATATGTCTCTCTATGTTTAATCCCTACACACACTTGTCTTTTCTCTACTATAGTTCAAAGCCAACATCAGTGATGTCTCCTTGTAATCCGCTCCCGGTGGGAAATGAATTCCCCTCGTATTTTATGCACGGGGCACGTTATCTCATGAAATTGTGCTTGTTTCAAGAAATGTCAGGAGACGTTTGTGAGCTGCTGTGAAACTGAACGTTGTCACTATGTCAGCACTAGTGTCACCACATCTAATCCCATACATTTCTTGTACATGCTACTTGTCTTTGCCTTGAAAAAGGTCTCTGACTGAAAGCTTGCTAAATTAAATAGAGGTTTTGCACAGACTTTAGTGTGTGGCTGCCTTTTTTCCATTGATTTTGTAGTCTGTAGCCTGATACCGGGTGAGCAGCAATTTTCTTTCCTCAAATTTGTACATGCCAATTAAAAGAAAAAACTTGTCATGCACAAGTCTGCAAGCACACGGACCTGCCTGCACCCAGCTCATGCATGTATGCATGTAGTATGTACATACACACACAAACACATACACACACACAGCACAATCACAGTACTGGGCATAAAGTTGATTCATGAACTAACAATAACAATCTCTCTCTCTCTCTCTCTCTCTCTCTCTCTCTCTCTCTCATACACACATGCCTGCGTTTCATTAGTCTTCCCTGCACATCATGCCTGCATTGAGTCAAGCTAACAGTCACATGGCTAACAGACAGCACGGTTGCATGCTAATGTAAAAACTGATGATCAAGAAGGAAGAAAAGAATCACAGAGGTGGAAGAAATATGGGAAGCAGAGGAAGAGTAGAAATAGAAGCAAAAGGAAGATTACAGCAGCAACTCCATTAATCTCCATTTGACACATAGTTGTGTAAGGAAAAAGGTAATTTAACAGTACTAAACATGGAAATTGTAGCTATAAGTGAAATGCCAAATTGTTTTCATACGGTTACCTATTTACACATTGTGTTATGGTTTTGGTTTTTTGTCCTATTTTGGAAGTCTGTTTTGTATTTTTGCTCCGTTTCCTGTTTTATTTAGACAGTCTGTTTTTCTGTCTAGTTTTACTTCCTGTGTTTTCCCGCCTTTTTTGATTACTCTGCCCATGCCTAATATGTTGCACCTGTTCCTCGGCCCTAGTGTCACCTGTTCCTTGTTTTCTCATTTACAGAAGGCTACACCACGGAGTCCAGCTCCACACCTGGACTCAACGGTCCAATCAGATTAATAAATCACAAGTATTAATCAAAATCACATTAACGTCCTTACACAATTCGCAGCATGATTCCATGGTAAAACAGACGGGACAGAAACGTTCTCCACCAGGAGGGCAGCAGGGAGCAATTTAATTGATTTTTAAAAAGAAAAATGTTGTTTCCTTCTCCTGCAGGTATGAAAACACCAGTGCCTGTTTTCATCCATTTTGTTTCAAAAATGGAAGTTTTAGCACAAGCTTGGGTACTGACCTGTTTCAACCAAAGTCGATGTGGAGTCCCCATGTGTCAGCATGTTTTGTAGGCCCCGGCCACATGCTATTTTTGGGGTCCCCTGGTCCAATGGGAATCCAGGATCTCCTGACGTTTCATTCATTTTGTGCATTAACACCTACAGTACATGTGAGGAGACATGTGCTCCCCTTTGTTTCAGAGGTGGATCAGGCTTAGAATTGTATTTGTAGGCTGAAAATCTCTTTGTCTGTGATGACACGTTTTCCTTTGAGCTCTCTGTTTAATATCAGGTTTAATTCTCCTTTATCTTATGGTTCCAACACCAGACTGTCCAACGGCCAATAATCTGGTTGGTGCGTCAGCGCCTTAGGTATTGAGGTATTTTTTTTGTATACTTTATTAATCCCGCAAGGGGAAATTACAATGTTTTCACTCTGTTGTTATTACACACATTACATGCACTAAATGGAGAGATGTCAGAGTGAGGGGGCTGCCCATGGAAAGGCGCCCCGAGCAGTTGGGGGTTCAGTGCCTTGCTCAAGAGCACCGTGGCAGTGCCCAGGAGGTGAACTGGCATCTCCCCAGCTACCAGTCCACCACCATACTTTGGTCCGTATTTGTTTCAATGTAACAAAAACAAGAACCATGGTTGAGAATATCAGGTGTGAAAGGGACTCCAGTTTTCTTTTTGGTTTCCACCAAATCCTGAGAAAAATATTTCATCTTTATCTGTCTGCCATTTGGTGCTGGGCAGAGCTTTTTTTCTTACTATCAGCTGCCTGCTGCAACTGAAAATGAGATTAACACTATCAAGTTCTAGCTCTAAATTCATTTTCAATTATCAATCCATCCATTGTCATCCACTTATCCTGGGTCAAGTACAAAAAAAGTACAAAGCCATGTAATGCCCTTCTCCTTAACATACAGAGAGATGAGAGGTAAGGAAAGAAGAGGAGGTTTGGTTAGGAGAGAGATAATGGAGGGAGTGAAGGCAGCGGAGAGGCGGACAGACAGACCCAAGAGTTGGATGGATGGGAAGAAAAATCTTCTGAAGAGCAAAGTTTGCTGCAATCCTGCTGCAACACTTCGACAATTTCCTCATCCCTTTGTTGTTGATGTGTTTTGGTATGAATTTTTCAGATGAGCAGGGGAGCAGCTCTGATACGAGGGTTACGGCTGACAAGATGACAATTTTTTTTTGATTGACTGCTGATCAAAGAAGGTTTAACGTTGCAGCCAATCAAATATTGAGGGCGACAAGATGGATGGAGGCGCAGACCTTATTACACATGCTTGGCTTGTTATGAAGAGTGTGGCTGTACAGTGGAGTGTGTGTACTTAAAATCAAAACATCAGATGTTTCTATTTTTACCACGGTATTTAAAAAAAAAGATCATTCACATACACGTTGTGTAGATACCCAGATAGCCTTGAAACAGCTGACCAGCTTCAGTCAAGCAGCCGGCTCGGATCGATGCCAGCTCTCAAACAGCAGTCGGCCTGTCAGTCCTCTTTCCAGTCGGTGGCCTTTTCCTAACCTCCACCTTGAAATAGCTCGCTGCCATCATGTCCCGTGTAGCTGAGCAGATGAAGTCCCAGTCGGCCAGTCTGTCTGCACACTCGAGCATGGTGATAACTCCCGACAGCTGGCTGCCTTTGCTTCCTGCTCATGCTGCACTGCCTCTTGCCCTCGCCATTACCGCCGTCCCAGCTGCTGTAATGACTGCAGACCTTAAAACCTCATGAGGAGGGCCTCCATCGTTGGAAACCGCAACGGGCCGGCTACATTGCACAATGTACAGTATGCACACTACACTATGCTTCACTGTAATCAATGAAACTGGCTGAACTGGGCATGAGCAGCACGTCAAGATCCGCTCTACAAGCATGAAAATAGTCTTCTATTTATATTTTTTTCACAGAAATGGACCATAAAGTGTCTGTTTCTTTTAAATTAAACTACCGGTATACAGGAGACAATAAAACGCCTGTTGGCAACGGTGTTTAAAAACTGCAGCTCGGAGAAGATAACCACGTTGCCTGTGAACATGCATTCTGTAGCTGTGTATGTACAGTATAGGTTTAGCTGTATAGGTTTTATTTGACTATTTTGAGACATGAAGCTGCAGCCTAGCCTATAGGCTTATCTTTACATTGTATAGCCAAAGCTAGTAGTTTAATATTGTGAGGACCGGACTTATTGAAAGGCAACACAGCCAAGACTCAGTGTCATAGGCTAAGCCCGGTCCTCACAATATTATACAATTAGCATAGGCTGAGAGTTCCAGTCCGACTCACAGCCTTTGCTGTATGTCATGTCCCCCAATTCTCCTGTCTTCAAGCTGTCCTGTCAATTGATTGCCATATAAGCGTTGAGTAAGAAGCAAAAGTGTGTGTGTGTGTGTGTGTGTGTTATATAGAAATCACAACAAAGCAAAAATAGGAACTGACAGTAGGAACTGCCCATTTTCACTGTGTCCTTGGGGTGGCCGATAGAGCTCTGGTGCTGTGTCGGCAGAGTCTGAAGGTGAGTGGTGTCAAGGAAACAACAAGAGCACAAAGAACAGCCAAGAAACAAACAAAAAGCTAAACTGACAGATCACATTACAGTCACCGTAAAGACTAACTCATCATCCAACCACTGGACCATCAGTGTCTTTACCCGACTTATTGGTTGGACCTGGAAGTGGACAGCCAATCAACAACTACTTTATTTCTGTGGTTATGTCGTAGAGCAGGGAGCTTCAACAGGGGGTGTGTTAACATGAGTCCAACACATTATTGGCAAATAGAACTGAGCAAAACAATGTCACTGTAACTATGCACTAGAATGTAATACCGCTCCTTAATACTGCCATGTAATATTGCTGTTGGTGTTGTCTCCTGTTGCTCTGTTCTCAAAACATCTGTCCAAAGGACTCCAATTGTGGGCGGTTGTGGCTCTTTGGTAGAGCGGTTGCCTGCCAACTGTAAGCTTATAGTATATATTTTATATTTCATATGTAAAATTTTTTAATTGTTGAGTCA
Source organism: Percina caprodes (assembly GCA_013375575.1). Classification (NCBI taxonomy): domain Eukaryota; kingdom Metazoa; phylum Chordata; class Actinopteri; order Perciformes; family Percidae; genus Percina; species Percina caprodes. Next base: position 565,311 of record JABXJD010000330.1, on the reverse strand, counting down.
AATACCAAAGAGAGCATATATGAAGAATTAATGCATTCACAGGCAAAATTCATAAAGGTGAATGTAAAAAGATTTGTTAAAAAAGGTGGAAACCGTTAAAAATGTTTAGCCTTTACAAAGAGGTTAAAAACATTTGGAAAATGTTTAAAGGTCCCATGGCATGAAAATGTTACTTCATGAGGTTTTTAACATTAATATGAGTTCCCCCAGCCTGCCTATGGCCCCCCCAGTGGCTAGAAATGGTGATAGGTGTAAACCGAGCCCTGGGGATCCTGCTCTGCCTTTGAGAAAATGAAAGCTCAGCTGGGTCAACTTGGACTCTTGCCCCTTATGACATCATAAGGGGCAAGGTTACCTTTTTCTCTGCTTTGCCCGCCCAGAGAATTTGGTCGCTCAGGAGAGAGAAACATCATGGCTTTCAAACGAGTAAAGTGGCAGTTGGTCACCACTAAGGTCTATATAAAAGAGACTTCAGATACAGTATTAGGGGACCACTAAGGTCTATATAAAAGAGACTTCAGATACAGTATTAGGGGACCACTAAGGTCTATATAAAAGAGACTTCAGATACAGTATTAGGGGACCACTAAGGTCTATATAAAAGAGACTTCAGATACAGTATTAGGGGACCACTAAGGTCTATATAAAAGAGACTTCAGATACAGTATTAGGGGACCACTAAGGTCTATATAAAGAGACTTCAGATACAGTATTAGGGACCACTAAGGTCTATATAAAAGCATCCAAAGAGCCCCGTGTCATGGGACCTTTAACGTGGTTGATATTAATTAGTTACACAAGGTGGTAATAGTAAAAAAACTGCCCCGTGCAGGGCTCTACTACATCGTAATCACAATTCTTAAACAGATTATTTTTGTGTGTGCGTGTGTTTTGAAAAGCTGTGTGTGTCTGCCTGCCAGTCGGTCAGTGCAGTGGGCGGGTTCCCGTTGCTTCTCCGTCTTTATTAATGTTGTGCTTCTTATCGCTGTAAAGCTGCTTGCTGTCACCTGCTGTCATTTGTTCCTTCACTGGCAGAGTCTGCACTCATTTGTCTGCCTCATAGATGCATTTTGACAGCCAAACTGGTGACCTGTCACATCTGAATGATGTTCTATGATCGGGGGGAGCGGGGGACGCTAGCAGTGGAAAATCTTTGTTTTTTAATGCAACACTATGTAACTTAGTTACACAACGCTACAGGTTATCTCATTGGAACTACAGTTTGCGCTAAAAGCTACTGTTGGTTTAATAATATGAAGTTGTTCAAAGAATCAAGGCTACATTTACATTGCTACGTTTTGGTATAAAAACAAATATCTTTTGCTACGTTTACACCTCGCATTCACACGACTCTGGTGTTTCCAAGCACCAAACGGAGACCTTTGGTTAACACCAACACTGACGCCAATGTTTCGCCACCTAATTGGTTTATGAGGTCTCGTTCTCTGAGACTAAGCTGCTAACGTTACCATGGCACCTACCAGCAATGGGCGGAGTATACACGCTGCCTCCTGTTCATGCCCAGTACACTACAATGTGTACTGGGTCACAATTATGATTGTGGTTCCATGAGTGGCCACCACAGCGTGACATTAGACTGCATTTTTTAATCTTGACTTTTCCCCGCAGGCCCACTGCCTTTTTTCCCAGCTCCCCCCTGCGACACACACCGCTGCAATGGAAAGACCTGCATGTTCGTTGCACCGTCTGACAGCCGCCGCCGCCACCAATGTACCATAGGCCCTGGTCCTGTGGCAGAAAACAGAAAATCCGGTCTGTGGAGAGTACATTTGCTTAGTTTGCTATCCTTGGGTGTGCTGTACATGGCAGAGTGGGGTGAACAGTGGTCAATTAATCCCCCGTGGCTCATTGTACCCAGGCCACCCGGTGGGTTAATCCAGCCATGCTGAAACAGCCTTAAAGCCTGTTTGCGGCTGCTGCGGGGAGTTCTGAGCATTTATAGGTTTGTAAGTGACTTTTGAAAGCTAGAAACCTCTGGCTCCATCAGGGAAAGTAATATCTGAGCTACCGCATTCGATCTCATGTATCAACACCTCCTACAGACATCGTGGTTTTGTTCTGTGAGGTTGTGAAAATCTTAACTTCCTTTAATTTATGAAACATGTTTGACGTGGAACTACAAACAGTGTGAACACCAAAACAATCTCACTTCATCCTTCTCTTTTTCAGCTTTTTTTTTTCTCTCTCGAGTTCACTAACCTTCCTCACATTTTCTCATTTTCATTCCTTTCTCCATTTGGTTTATCTGGTCACATTAGTCTCCGCTCTCCCCTCTTCTCTCCCCTTTTGTTGCTCGCTGCCTCCCTCTCTTTCTCCTCTATCACTATCATTTGTCTTCCTTGACTTGTCGTTCCTCTCTGTTTTCAAAGTATGATGATTTCAGTGTCTAACATTACTTTTGTTCTGTTTCGTCTGGCAAAGTGGAGGTTCCTAAAGCTAAAATGATCTTCTCTCTCCTAGTAGACCGGCCTTTGCATCATTAGGGGGAGGATTTGGGGGAAACAAAGAACCCACCTGAGAGAAACACAGTCTAATGGCATGTGCAATGGTGTATAAAAAAACATGTTATAATAAGGAAAAATAACAAAAGACGTGTAAAATATTTTGGAACTCAATTCTTCTTCTGCCAATGAAGACTGCCATGCATTTCACATCACTCCTATAACAATCAATCCATTCAATTGACCATTCAAACCCTCTCACCTGTTTCTTACCATTCATTTTGAACATTGTGCTAAGACATCAGTATGCTTCATACGTAATCTTTTAAGAGTGCCTGAAACTCCATTCACTCACAGCTGACGGACGTCGTAATTTGGGATCTGGGCATCACAATTTTGTAACTGACAATCATGCCCACTTTTACGCAGGAATTGGCCAGATGTGCAGAGATGACAGAGTAGAACGATTTGAACCTCTCTTTTGAGCTTTCTTTTGTCATTCTTCACACAACTACTGTCAATGTTCAAAACTGTCCAGTGTGTGTCATTTCTTTTTCATTTCCAGGATCCATTGGGTCTCGCTTTGCTCTGTGACCGCAAGTTTTTCACTCCATCATCTGGAACAGCTATAAACCCTTTTGCCTTTATACACATTTAATCGGAGTTAAGTTTACCAGAACCCAAGGATCAATCTGAGACGAAGAGTTCAGTTAAGCAAATTTACTGAATCCAGCATAAAAGTTACAAACACAGCTGTGGATTCACAAAGAGCATCTTGGTTTCCCTGGCAACAGACACTTTTAGCTGGTCTACCAAGATCTTGTCTAAAAATGAATACCCATCTATCCTCTCCCTTTCAGTTTTTATGCTCTCCTCACGGGGGGGGGGGTCTTCTTGTTTTCTTTCTAGAAACTGGTATCTTCACAGATACACATGCACATATGCAACCTTCAAACAATGCACCTCTGGGCCATTAACTATTTTATGACTTAAGCTTTAACTTTCTGTGCATAAGAGGTCACTTTTAAACGCTTCCTCAACGAATAACACAGCTCTTTTGCATCGATACATACATATGCACACATTTTCTTAATAAAATATTTCCACAGGTACAGTGGTGCGTATTAAAGGGGGCATTTGTGTCCTGATAGCAGAATGGTAAAGAGTGGTCTTGCAAGCAACCCCGTACAGTATATAGTGTCACCATAATCTTACATTAGTCAATTGTCATTTGAATGGGAGTGAGATTGTCAGAAGTGGTGAAAGTGGAGCTTTGATATGTGGATGGAGAAAGAAAAGGAAGTTTCCAACCAGATGCCCGAGTATTTATATGCAGTGACTTGTTGAAGTATAGCCCCCCTTGCAGGTGGTAATGTTAAGGGCGGGAGAAGGCGTAGCACCCTTATGGTAAAACCACATGACTTAGTTTTAGAGGTTATGAGAGTGAGTTTGAGTTGGGGGAAACAAACTGCTGTAGTAGACGTGAACCCCTGTCGAAAGTCCTGTTGTTTGCCCCGTCCACCACCCCAAACTACCTTCTTATGCAGATTTTCAGTCTTTAAAACTACTCAGCTACCGTTGCCGCTCTTCATACTTTGTCATCTTACAGCGCCGATGCGTTCCAGACGCTAAAGGGAGATTTTTGCGATTTTTGATCTTACGCTGGGAGCCCAATACTGACCAAGCATCAGTATCAGTGCTATACACAACACGTGTGTTTGTCATAATGGAGGGTAACGCTCAAAGGAGATAAAAGTGTCATTTTGATATCTTTCTGGAGTAGTTATGAGCACAGGCCACTCAGTGGAAAGCAAACATGTCATTTTTATTTTAGGAGCAGCTGAAGAGGAGGGAAAAAGTGGCTGGGGTGCCGGGAGGATAAAAGTCCATGTCACGGTAGTCAGAAGAGAACGAAAGAAAAGAAAAATAGGAAATTCTTACTGATAACGGAAACAGGTTCAAAGAGAGCTTTGGTTTCCTAAAGGCATCTTCAAAGTCAACGCAAGAAAAAAATGATAGTTGACCTCTGCCAGGTCAAACGTTCCAGTATGAAGCAAAGTATGAGATATGAGAAGTAAAGTGGAATTTGTAGAATGGAGAGTTTATAAAAGAGACTGTGCTGAGGGATGTTATAAGCCGCAATGCTCTTCTTCTTCTTCCTCTTCTTCCTCCTCTTCTTCTTTTCTATGACGCTGTATGTCCGAGCAACTGACAGATACAAATATAACTCAAACATAACTCAAAAGTAAGGCAAAAGTAGTGTAAAGCATTACATTTCAGAGGCAGTAATATTGTAATATAACTAATTACTCTCAAATGTCTGCTAATCTATAAAGTATTACATTTTGGAAGTATTTGCCCAACACTGTTACTCTGGTAGTTGCAGATCCAGCTTGGGCTGTTCCAGGTTAGATATAGTTTGAATAACTGAAAGTGAAAGCTCTGTATAAAAATGTAAGAGTTTGATAGTATAATGCTACAATACAAGTGTTTGGGAACTACAGCACGCATGAGGTGGGGTTAAATTGTTGGACTTGTTAGAACAGCTTTTGCAAAAAGTGACACCAAGAGTCCCGGCCAAGCGCTTCTAAAAATGACGCCAAAGGGTTAGACGCTAAAGGAGACTTTTTGCATCAGTAACAAAAGCTAAAAGGCACCTGACCAATCTTCGCTTTTTGACGCACTGTGAGTGAGAATGTGTTGGTTACACACAGTAGATAACCTTTATGTACCGCTACATTTACATAAAAGTATGCATTTCTTCCTTTTCTGGTGCCTGATTAGGTTGTCTTTATCCTTTTCCTGTTCCTTCTCTGGGACCATCATGCAGAAAGACTTCAAAACTGTAGTGGTGAGTGTATCTGCACTAAGTATTTCTGTATTGCTGATGCTATTTTAACTCGCTCCACTGCCATTTTATCTCTCTCAGTGTCTTTTTTGTTCCAGCGAGGCCTCTGTGAGTCTGTGTGTCGACGAGGCCGGAGGTTAGAGACCCTGCTGCTGATGCCAGCATGTAACACTTCTCTGCTCTCAATCCTCAGCTGGTTAGGTTGTTAGAAATGCCCGCTAGCTGATCCCAGAGGGGTGGAGCAAAGTGTCAGTTCCCACACACAGCAGTGAGAGGAGAAGAGATTGGGCAAGAGAGTGTTCTCACTCTTGTTCTCCTCCTGTGTATGTGTGCAGGATAGATCTTGGATAAACATGATTTGTCATTTACATTTTTGTACAGTGAGCAGACACACACAAACGCACACTGACACTTCAGGGGTCTGCGGGGAGGAGTGACAACTGTCTCTTTTATCGCTTTCTCTCGTACACACACGTGCATGCCCGCACGCTCAAACAAGAAACATACTGTACATGACCCCTATTTCAGATCCTGTTGTCGACACATTGCCACCCATTTATCTGCTGTTGTTGTCAGTTATAACAGCAACATCCCCAATTCATTTCTGCCCGGGGACCTTTTGGCGTTTTTCCATTAATGGTACCTGCTCGACCGTGGTGCCCCGTCCTCCTTTTTCCATTGCAGATTAGTATTGCCTCATACATGAGGCGAGCCGTGGCTGGTCGTCATAGCAGGAAACTGCCGTGACCTAATGTGGTGAAGGTGTGTTGTTTTGGATTCTCGGCGTGTTGCCAAATTAGTTTCTAACGAACCTGGAGGCAGCCACAAAAAAAATACAGGGTAAACTATTTCCCGATAAACGTGGCGGGTTTGTTCAGGACCACCAGGTTTTCACGTCACCTTTTGGTATCGCCTCAGCTCGCTTGGAACCTCGACTGAGGTACTACAAAAAGTACCTGATAGCAGGTACCAGGGACTTTTTTCCAAATGGAAAACCAAAAAAGGCGAGTAGAGTCGAGGCTAGTGGATTAGATTCCACGCAGTGGAAAAACGCCATTTGTTGCATCTCATTTCTCCATCCACTCATTTTCTGTCATGTCTGAACCGTCAAAGATAGGCCTAAACAATGACAGTTATAAAAGACGCATACACACTGACTGTTAGTAAGAAGGCACACTCTCCACACACTATTCACCCATCTATCATCCTCTGTAAGACTTTTCAGGGCTTTATAACACTGCCATGCTGCTCCTGCCTTTGCTTCTGAGAGACAAGACAAGGTGAGCGCTACCATCAGTCCTGTGTCATGCCAACAGTAAAGGCATCCTGAGACCACTCATGTGTGGGGTTGCTTCTCAGCCAAGGGAGTGGGCTCACTCACAATTTTGCCTAAAAACACAGCCATGAATAAAGAATGGTACCAAAACATCCTCAGTGAGTAACTTCTCCCATCCATCCAAAGCCAGTTTGTAGATAAACAATGCTTATTTTTAGCATGATGGAGCACCTTAAGCACTTTTTGACCATAAGGCCAAAGTGATAACCAAGAGGCTCGGGGAACAAAACATCAACATTTTGGGTCCATGGCCAGGAAACTCCCCAGAACTTAATCCCATTGAGAACTTGTGGTCAATCTTCAAGAGGTGGGTGGACAAACAAAAACCCACAAATTCCGACAACCTTGGACAATTGATTATGCAAGAATGGACTGCCATCAGTCAGGATGTGACCCAGAAGTTAATTGACAGCATGCCAGGGCAAATTGCAGAGGTCTTGAAATAGATCAACACTGTAAATATTGACTCTTTTCATAACCTGAATGCAATTGTCAATTAAAGCCTTTGACACTCATGAAATGCTTGTGATTATACTTCAGAATACCGTAGTAACATCTGACAAAAATATCTACAAACACGCAATGAGATAACTTTGTGAAAACCAATCCTTGTGTCACTCTCAAAACTCTGGACCACGACTGTACTGTTTTCTGTTTAAATGGTTCACCTATTTAATGTGGGTGATAACCAATAATCTAAACCAGTCCCATATGTGCAAAAGAACAGTAACAAAAAATGCTGAGATGCTCACACAATATTTGTAGTAGTTTTCTTATTCATTCCATGTTTTGCTTGTTTCCCTGCCATTTGTTCACTCTTTCCTATTTTGCAGTACCATCCTTGTGTAGGTTTTCATGCTTCAGTTTCCTGTTTTATTTTGTAGTCTCTGTTTCTCTTGTGTCATGTCTTGTTTGACGTCCTGCCTTGTGTGTTTTCCCGTCTTTGTGATTGTCCGCCCCACCATGATGTGTTCCGCCCTCTTGTCACCTGTCCCTTGTTACCTTGTATTTAGTCCCTGTGCTTTCTTTGTCTCTTGTCCTTTCATGTGTCTATCCCTTGGTCTTAATCTACAGTGGTGCTCAAAAGTTTACATACACATGCTTAAGTTGACTAAAAAGAGGAATAAAAAAATCATGTTTTGGAAATTTATTTTAATACCTAAATTAAAAAATGAGGTAAAATCCAACCTTTAAGGACACCAATTTTCTTTGTGAATGAATAACGTATTGTAAATAAATAAATGTTCTTATTTAAAATACAGGGGTCATAAGTATACATACCCTATGTTAAATTCCCATAGAGGCAGGCAGATTTTATTATTAAAGGCCAGTTATTTCCTGGATTCAGGATATTATGCATCCTGATAAAGTTCCCTTGGCCTTTAGAATTAAAATAGCCCCACATCATCACATACTCTTCACCATGCTTAGAGATAGGCATGGGATACTTTCTATAAAATCATCTCTCAATGCAAATCAAACCAGGTATTAGTCTAACTGAAATAAAACCATGCCTATCTCTAAGCATGGTGAAGAGTATGTGATGATGTGGGGCTATTTTAATTCTAAAGGCCAAGGGAACTTTATCAGGATGCATAATATCCTGAATCCAGGAAATAACTGGCCTTAATAATAAAATCTGCCTGCCTCTATGGAATTTAACATAGGGTATGTATACTTATGACCCTGTATTTTAAATAAGAACATTTATTTATTTACAATACGTTATTCATTCACAAAGAAAATTGGTGTCCTTAAAGGTTGGATTTTACCTCATTTTTTAATTTAGGTATTAAAATAAATTTCCAAAACATGATTTTTTTATTCCTCTTTTTAGTCAACTTAAGCATGTGTATGTAAACTTTTGAGCACCACTGTATGGACTTGTATTCCTAGTGTCAGATTTTCACCTTCTTGATGCAGGACACCTTTTGGTTTTAAGCCGTTTTTATTTATTTTTAATAATCCTTCAAAACTGTCTGGCTGCCTTCTCGTCTCTACCCTCTGCATTTCGGTTCCAAGCCTGTACAAACTCTGACACCACCGGGGGTTAAATTGGGCAAGGGCTGTTCGGGGCTCAGCCTACGCTCTTCTATGTCATCAGGGGAACTTAACTTCAACAATGGACATATTTTTACACTTTTCTGCTGTAGTTTGGTGCACCGCCAACAGTATCTAGAAGGACTTTAAAAAAAGTGTTCTGGTGTTTAGAGCAAAGGGGTTTTCTCACCTGGTTATATTTTATTTACACTTTGTCAAGTTATATCAATAAGATTGTCTGCCAATGCCAAACCCTGAAACCACAGAGTCCTCCCCCACCCCCAATACACAGACACACACAACCCAATTGAATCCCTGGAGGCCACACTGACTAAAGTCATCATGTATGATGCCATCACACATCTCCAGGGCAACATAGCTGCTTTAGACCATTTCTAAAAGCTGTCCAGTGCTTCCCCCCTCACTTTGCACAGATAGTGTACCAACTAGAGCAGAAATAACATTATAAAACAAAATTGGAAATGCTGTCATTTGACTACAGTTGTACAACACACGAGAAAGGCCGAAGAGGAATTCTCTGGAGGCTCCGCTCACTCAGCCACATGGTGATGAAGCATGACATAGACATGTTGTGTAGGTTGTTTTTCTGAATGCATGCTTACCACTATTAAGTTTCTTCGGGGTGAACCAGAAAGTGAGTTCAGTGTGATCTTATCAGGCGTTTCCGCGTACCACTATAAGGCTCAGGCGCAGCACCTAATGCTGACTTTACACCCAACGACTTTTCAAGTGATTCCACTGTTGCAGACTATTTTCCAATATCGGAATGAAATCCTGAGTCTTAATCATTTGGTGTAAGGTGGTCATAAAACGCAGTCTGTCTTTTTCCCATCTTGATGTTCAGACAAAATCAAACGTGTTTGATGTTATCGTAGGTTTTGTTGTGCAGTTAAATCGCGTGAACCAATGGGTGCTCTGATTTGGTCCGCTACTGCTCATCTAAGAAATGTAATAACAGCTGGTTACACAGGTCAATGCTCGGTCTTTCACCCTTTTTTTGTTCCTTGTAAAGATACAAGATAGAGTAATCAAATGAATTAAGATCTGTACTTTAATCCTCGTGGTGTCTTCCCATCAAAATTGAAAGTCAACACTTTTGTTGATGCTTTTTTAAAAACTTGTTCTTACGTTTTTAACACTTGTGACATTTCTTTTAACTTTTTCTCGCATTTTTGTCCCTTTTGTAACACCTTTGACGCTTTTTTTTCAATGTTCAACACTGTTGTGTTGTTGATGCTTTTTAATCAATATTTTTAACTTTTTCTTACGTTTTTGTCCCTTTTTTCAATATTTGTCATTGAATTTGAATTTTTTTAACACTACGTAACACTAACTTAAGTAACTAACTAAGTTTATGTTCAATAAACCTCATTTATAGGTAATTATACCTAATGTTTGAGTTAGAAAAGCAGAAATCAGGAATTATTTAGACTAAAATTAAAGGAATGGATGTTGATGATAATCACAGACTGGAATATGTCAACTTTTACTCTCAATACTATTTCAAAAACACTTCAATTGTTTTTTCAAATGCTATAAAATTGAATAAGACGCCCCAAAATTAATGAAAGTAGAGATTTGTACTTGCCAAAGAGCGTTGTGTGGAATCAATCATGTTATTTTGGGGAATTAAAAAGAACATTGATATAGGACAACATGGGGACAACATGAGACCAATGAGACTGTTTCCACAGTTCAGTCATTCAGGGTGGTGCCTTGTTTTGATTGTTATCAATTTGGTAAAGTTATTTATACACATATTCATAACTGTATTGGTATTGATAACATCTTTGATAAACTGCTAATAATTGAATCTGTACCCTTACCAATTCCCAACATATGCCAGACGGTATACAATAGAAATCAATGTGATCTCTTCACAGATGCTGGCCAGACACTGTGTTATTCCCTGAAAGCCCTCTGCTCTCAGGCCAAGGTGGTTGGAGTGTTCCAGTGCTGCTTTGATAGTAGTAAGGTGGGATGTAGCGCACAGCTGTAGCTCGAGGAGATGTGCATGTATATGTGTGTGTGTGTGTGTGTGTGTGTGTGTGTGTGTGTGTGAGAGAGAGAGAGATCCCTGAGCCTGGTACTCTTGGGCTGGAGGCTTGAGTTGGACAGACAGACAGACAGACGGGGGGGTTGTTTTTGTTGTCAAAGTAGATCCCTGAGGTTAGAAAAGCCGGTTGCACCTGACCTCTGACCTCCCACGCCACCTCTGGCGCACAAACACACACGGGCATGCCTAAAAAGACACACACATCCAGAGGTATGCACTGGAACACACATCACAGCTGAAGTACTGTGCCCATGCTGCATGGGCAGATATCACAAATGCACATATAAAACCTGACATACACATACACATGAGTAATGTATGCCCCAGCTGGCGGGCCATAGAGACAAAAAGAGAAAACTTCACTTCAAATTTCTATTGATTTCATTCCATTTTTATGTGGTTTGTGTGTTTGATGCGAAAATGAAAGGCATTGCAGTAAGGTCGTATTGTTCTTCTTACTCTCTGTCTCACTTTTTCTGCCTTATTAAAAATTATCCTAATAGCATGGATGTTGAGAAGCAGTTTGTCTTTATTTACAGGAGTGAAGAAAAAGAAAATATATAGACCATAAATACACAAAGTTATACATCACTGAGACACAAAGCAAACCATAAAACTCAATCACTGCTAAGTGGTTTAGAAGCCAATAAAATAGAAATTGAGGGCAATATGATAAAAGGAGGTACAAATATATTTACAGCCATGCCAGAGAAAATGATCCAAAAATACTAAAATTCTGCACATTTCAGATGCTGCCGAAGGAGTAGCTCCCCTTTTTTAAGTCCGCACCAAACCACAGGGTCCTATCTCGCACCCGGCGCAGCCCGGCGCAAAGCCCGGCGCAAAGCCCGACGCAAGTGTCTTTGCTATTTAAAGACAGACGCAGTTGTTTATTTCCCATCCAGTGCCCATGTCATTTAAATAGCAAATGCACCCATCTTTGCGCCCATGGGCGTGCTGGTCTTACAGGTTATGTGTTCAGGTGCATTCTTGGCTTGTTGCTATCTTGCGGAAGCAGAGAGTGATCACGCCATTGACCAACAAAAACCTGGTCTAAAGTCAATAACGCAGCATTTCATTGAATTTTAACAGTGAATTAGTAAAATATGCCCAGGTTTGTTCACAGCACACACACTGTGTTTGTTACACACACACAGGGAAGCGCAGCAGCACACACACATGCAGAAGATTTAACTATTTTGATGCAGTGCTGTGGAGGAAGGGTCTGGCAATGCGAGACTACACTATATGCAACAGATACTACGTACTTTGTAAAGCCATCAGCTGTACATACTGAAATTAAAAGGAAAAAGGATGCATTTTGGAAGCCTGCGTTTAAGTGTTTCAGCACAGACAATACTTACTAGTTTTGTAATAAACTTGCTGAGAGCTTCAAATCACTGAGCGGACTCTTTTTATCTCATTTCTTTCCCCATTTTATCTTCTCTATTCTCTCCACGATATCCTACCCAACCCCCATCTCTCATTTTTTCCAAATTATCAGCGAGTACACTCTATTACAGACCCTTCCTGATATAATTACAACACTCTCTTGCATGTCTCTCTTATTCCCTTTTCCATATCACCCTCTATTGCTCCCACTCTGTCTCACTGCCTCCCCCGTTCTGATTATCTTCTCTCCCTCTTTCAGGCTCACAAATCTTGAAAATTGAGATCTGAAGTATGGCGATGCTGGAAACCTTGATACACGAAACAAATGTAAATAAATAACATACAAGGCTACCACTCTCAGTCGAATGAAGACACTCCTTTGGCACAGAGAGGCATGACAGCCTACCAGAGATTTCTGTTTTGAGACCAAGTGGGTCCTCCACCCGCTTTACTTGGCTTAACATATTCAGATGGAAAACACACTGGAGTGGAGCTGTATATTTAGGCGTTTAACCCCATGCTTTGTTGCAGAGTGTAAATTCATTTACTAGGTCGCAGGTTTAAGAAAATGCTTCCTGTCAGGCACTCGCCAGAATAAAAGAAAACTAAATGTGGACTGGACTGGCATTTACATTTTGATTTCTTACATTATCCACAGTTGAGTCAGTTCTCCACATGGCTCAGGATAATTTCATGCATATCCATCCTGCGGAGCACCACCGCCTCACTGGTCGGTGCTCACATGCACTGCTGCAGCCCGACTGTACACCTTCAGCTGCAGCCAACCGCACAATGCACATGGAGTCTTTTAACTCTTTATTGGATGTTGTTGTTGGCTTTGTTTGAAGAGGAGAGAATATAATTATAAGAAATTGCAACAAAGAGCCTAAAAGGCTACAAAAAAAAGGGAATTTCCCCAGTGTGTGATCAATAAAGTCTAGCTTATCTTATCTTAAAAACACACATTGACATTTGACATGCAACAGAATCCCACAGAAAGCTGAGAATAAATCTGCCTTTTTGTACATTACATTTCATTCAGCTGGCGCTTTTATCCAAAGAGACTTTCAACCAAACTCAGAACAGCAAGAATCACATAGAAGTACATTAGCTTCAAATAAGCCAAACTACAAAGAGCCACATGGAAGTGCCTTCATGTAAGTGCAGTGCAAGTAGAAATGTACACGTTTTTTGTAGTTTTTTAGTTTTTTTAGAACCATTTTCATAGCCAGGGTGCAGTTGGAAGACACAACGTGTTTTTAGCCAGCGGATGTTTTTATAATCATATTTTTTTTTATTCTTAATTAACTTTAGGCCCTGCTTCTTGCTTTATTGATTTAACCCTCATGTTGTCCCCGTTTTCAAAGTTTGTTTTTTTTTAAATCAGAAAAATTGTCCAAAAAACTACATGATGCATGGCTGTACGTCGTATGGAACCGATGCAACGTTCATGGCAGGCAAAAATAATGATTACATGAACTTTGGGTGTTTTATTCAATTTCATAGCATTTGAAATGATGATTTTAAAACAGTATTCTGACTAAACTTTGGCATAAAGTGTCACTCAACATCCTCTGATGTTAACTATTAGTCAAAACAATTCAGAATTTCTGCTTTTTTTAAAACTCATCAATTAGGTATAATGTTATTGAAATTAGGTTTATTGGCCTTGAATTTCAAAAAAACGTTGAAAAAAGTGACAGAAACGTTTCAAAAAGGGTCAAAAGCATAGAAAATGTCGGTAAAAGTGCAGAAAACGACAGGAAGACAACACAAGGGTTCAACTCTATCAACGTACATGCTAAACAGACACCTTGTTAGGGTTGTGTATGCTTGTGTCTTTTTGGTTTTCCCGCCTTTGTGATTGCCTGATGTCTTTCACCTGTCCCCAGCCCTTATGTCACCTGTATTTAGTCTCTGTGTAGTCTACTGTCTCACTACTATTGTCTCAGATCGTTGTTACTGTTTAGTGGATTTTGCTTGCCACTGGTTCTGTGTTTTGACAATTCCTGTTTTTTGGATTCTGCCTGTTTCCGTTTTGGCTTTCTGCCTGTTCCGGCTTTTGTATTTGTATTTATGTGGGTAGTTGTTTTCTACCCTTTTTGCCTGCTGTCTCCAGGACTCCCTTTTGTTGATTGGGATTTTCATTAAAATAATCCTTGAGCTTGCTCGCGTGTCTGCCGTCTCTACACTGTAAATAACGGCTGTGACATCTCCAGTTATTTCCTTTAGATTTCACAGTAACATTACTGTATAGGATTTTTACAGTAGAATGCTGTAAAGTTACATCACAACCTTGTCCACATGACAACAGTATCACAGTAGTCTAAGTATTACAGTTGAAATCACAGTAGTCAAAGCATTACTGTAAAAAAATCACAATATAGCCACTATAGTACTGTAAATAGTACAGTAAACTACTGTATTTTTACTTTTTTATCTTATGCTGTGTTTAATTGTTTTGTATTTTACAATGAATACATAAAATACTGTAAATGGAAGTACGGTACCTTTACTGTAAAAAGAATTCACAGTAACTTGCTGGCAGTTGTTGCCATAGTTACTGTAAATTTGACGTTAAATTTGTTGCGGTGTAGGGTCCCACGTTCCCTTTTTTTCTACATGACACACCTGTATCAGAGGTGCACGCTTATTCTGTTCATTACAATAAACTATATGTCAAATATGTCAAACTGCTGGTAGAACTAGAAGAAAGTCGCCTTTGGCGTCATATTTAGACAAACTTGGTCGGGACTCTTGTCGTCACTTTTATGACGCTCTCGGTCGGGACGTACGTTTAACTGACATGTTACACAAGAACATTTCAGTGACCCGCGGGACAAGAACGAGACACGTCTAGGTGAAAGTCCTGTGTTGTTTGACCCCTCCACCACCCCAACCTGCCTCCTTACACGGTTTTCCAGTCTTTACTACTTGCTGCCATTGTCTCTTATATCTACGTCATCTGGATCTGAGGTGTATGGATCACAAAATCTGTTTTAGAAATAAATTACTAAATGGATAAAAAATAGTCCCTGTCTATATATATACAGTATACAGTATAGAATTTGTTTAAAAGCATTTACTAATTGCCAATTAGCTGCTGAATGTAGACCAACCAAACCCCAGTGTGTGATAATATACCACTAAGAAGTCTGATGGAAGTGGTTGGGTGGATGATGATACTGTAGTTTGTTTCCTCCGCCAAGGAGGTTATGTTTTCAGTTTGTTTGTTTGTCTGTCAGCAGGATTTGAAAAAAACAAAAAACACTGGCCTGATTTTCACCACCGATTGGTTGAAAGGTGTAACATGGACAAAGGAAGAACCAATTACATTTTGGAGCAGATCTGAAACACGGAGCAATTCAAATAAAATGAGTTCCCGACTGGGTAAAATATACACTCTGCATTAACGTTGCGTTCACTGAGTGCACTTTTAGTTCCAGGTTTGTTTTCCCCAAAGGTTCGTGGTTTTTCACTTTCCTCGCTCTTTAAGTCCACCTTGACCAATCTCTATAAATGAAATATGATATGTTCAGTATGAACAAATTGCATTGTTATCCATCCAACAGTTGTACAGTCAACGTGTTGGTGACACTAGAATAAAAATCAGGAGACACCATTGTCGTCATTAAAGTAGAATTCCAGTCAATTTCAATACATAGCTCTGTTGGTTGTAAATTTGGCTTAAACAGGGCAAGTTTCAAATGTGTTTTTAGCCTCTAGACATGCTCAAAATGTCATTAGAAGTGTCCACCCATGTGAAGTGATTCCTTCCAGGTGAACACAGTGAATTTGACTGCTGTAGATGTGACAGAAAGGCATAAAAGTTGTGTTAACTCAGCCAGTGCACATACTTTTGTTTATTTCCTGTTTTTAAGTAGGTGAAGTCCACAATAGTCAAAACATGACTTTCTGTCACATCTACAGCAGTCAGATTCACTGTGTTCACTCGGAAGGAATAACTGCACATGGCTAGCCACTTGTAATGAGGTTTTAAACATGTTTAGAGGCTTAAAACATATTTAAAACTTGCCCTGTTTAAGCCTGTTGGGTGCTAACGCTAGCAGGAGGATAACACGGTGTAGACTGGTGTGATTGTTTTCATTTGTCTCTCTACTGACAGCACTCAACATTTACAAACAACAGAGCTACGTATTGAAATTGACTGGAATTCTCCTTTAAAATTCCTCCACTGGGTACAATGAACACTATGTTTATAGCAATTCATCTCATAGTTGTAGACATTTAAGTAAAAAACAAAAGTGTCATGTCAGACGTCATCTTAGCGCTACATAAAAAGTCAGTAGTCCATTGGGAAACAGGATTTTTCTGCCAGTTGTTGTGGTATTTCAATCTGGACCAAAGAAGTGGACGGACTGACATAACCATCCCAAGGACCACACCACTTGTCTTGTGTGGCTGTAAAAATGTAATCCAGGAAACATCATGTTTTGTTAAAAAAAAAATAAAATAAAAAAAAACACTGATTGAAAATAGTCGCCTCTCCTCATCAGCCTACCATCACTCATTTATAATACACTAAAAATATTAGTTTTTAAGTGTAATGTGTACTGTTGAGTCCAATGCATGTGACAAAACAATGCAAATGAAAATAAACCTTTTTTGTACTTATGTTTTAAGAATGGAAGTGATAGCTTTGTCTAGACTTTTCATCACTAATCTTAGCTCTCTGTGTTTAAAAATGCCGTATTTCAATCGATATCGGTCAAGAAGCCCAGGAACAAAATGTGATGTATACGTTATGTGGTAATATATTTTCGTTGTCCTAGTCAGACTTTTTGTATTTAACATTTATGGTAATTCTTCCCCTTATAGGAATACATCACATCTTTTCTAACAGTTGGAGAACATCCTGATGGCAGGTTTAGCAAGCAGAATCGCAATAATTGTGTGTGTATACACAGAGGTATTCCGATCATTTACTTACAATGCTCATATTATGATTTTGGGTTTTCCCTTTCCTTAATAGTGTTATATATCTTTTTGTGCACATTAGAGGTTTACAAAATGAAAAAGCCCAAAGGCAGTTACCATCTCCAACATAAAACACTGTTCACCAACTGCTCCAAGCAGCTCTATTGTAGTCCAGCCTTTACTTTAGAGACGAACATGCGTCACTTTGTAACACGTTATAATGCTCGCCTAGCTGCTAGCGCGACACTCCCTCATACTCTGCTTCTGACTGGCTAGTAGTCCTTACCTAGCTACTCTACATGTGCGACTCCCAACAAAGATGGAACAGAAGTGCAATGTCTCACTCTGTAGCTAAAACAAAGAGCTCAACACACAGGGTGAAAAGAGGAGCTGCAGCAATGTGCAGTACAACAAAAATATGTTTTTTTATTTTTAATTAAACCATGTAAACATATTCTGACATAACCTCTAAATACAATTATGAACCTGAAAATAAGCATAATATGAGCACTTTAAGTAAAAGTACTAATACCACACCAAACAAAGTGCATGCCTGCACTGAAAAATGTTACTTAACTAAAAGTCTATATAAGTATCATCAGGAAAATGTAAAAGTATTGAAAGTAAAAGTACTCAATGCAGAACAATCCTCCCATTTAGAAAGTGTAAAGGATCCAAACAGTTGTGTGTGTGTGTGTGTGTGTGTGTGTGTGTGTGTGTGTGTGTGTTTTCTCCACAGAGCTCTTTGTCTTGTCACTTATAGCGCATGTCTGAAGATTTTCACCCTGCTCAGCCGGAGCAGCGGCTGCATAATTCAGCCGGAGCAATGAGAGACTCCCACAATGATTGAACATAATGACGTGTGAACCCATTAGCGGCTAATCAGAAACAGCAATGGAGCTGATGATGATGAAGACGATGCCGGTGAGAACTTCATTGCAATCATCAACCCCCTCTGAAAAAAAAAAAAACGACTCATTCTGCTTTCTAAGGAGAGTAATTGAATTTGAAAGAAGGAATCCTGCTGCAGTGCGTTGCTGCATGCGGTCGCTGCTGCTTACACAATTACAGAAATACCGACCTGACACAGCAAGGTGTTCATGAATAATGCACCGTTACCACAGGAGTAAATGTACTGCCTTTTCACTTGTTGAACGAGCACGTTCACTTTCACTTTTGTCTTTATTATTCACTCGTGTGAAAGAGTTGCTGTTACTGCTGATGCAATTTAATCTCACCGGACACGATAGCAACCCGAAGATTTGTAGTGAACTGTAAGAACAAATTCTATTCTTCGAAACATTCTGCTTTCGCAAAATACTGTGTGGTTCAGAGAAATGTGCTAATATCACACAAAGACAAATCGACATGTGGCAAACAGGGATTACATTAGATTAGATCAGATAATACTTTATTCATCTCACAATGGGGGAATTCCCTTGTTACAGCAAGCATTTTTCTACAGTAAAAAAACAACAACAGACAATGTGCAAAAAGTACTGAATGAATGTAAAGTGGCATTATATAAAAGATAAAAGATAAGTTAGGTGGCCATAATACAAAAATATTGCAATGTAAGTGAATAAGTGACGTGAAATTAAAAGGATGCACCGGATCCGGCAGATTATTGGACTTTTTTTTGGGGGGGGGGGCTTTTCCATCTTTAGTTGGCAGGACAGCTAGGTGAGAAAGAGGGGGGGAGACATGCAGGAAATCGTCACAAGTCGGACTTGATCCCTGAACCTCTGCGTCGAGGCATAAGTTTCGAAGTATACGAGTGCCTGCTCTACCGACTGAGCCACCCCGGCCACAGAATTTAGGACTTTTTGACAGGGTTCGGTTTCTGCTGAACCCTCACTAGGCGCGCTTCACTGGTCAACGTTATGACGCCGCTGTTGATTACGGGAAGGTGTTACTGCTCAATGCAGTAGGCTGTGAGAAAGTGAGAATAGAACTCGTGAGCAGAAAAAGTGACATTTGGCAGTACTTTCAGTCAATAGAAGGCCATTCAAGTCGAGCCACATGTTCAATCTGCAATGTTGAGTTGTCTCGTGGTCACGAGGACCTTAAACAATACACAACATCGCCGCTGTTTGAGTTGTGCATGAAGGAATCTACAGACAGCAGCCAAAATGCAGCAACTTAGATAGATAGATAGAATTGTCATTCCATAGCTCTACACAACAGAATTAAGATGATCAATCACTCACTTAGCAGCATAAAGATAGGATCAGCAACAATAAATAGATAAATATTGTTACGACTGCTGTCATATTTGTTTCTGTGTTTTGCTGTGTGTGCATGTGTCTTGTGATTTATTTTGTTTTCACATGCAAATAGTGCTGTGCCATAGCTTGGAGATAATTGGTGGAAGCAGACATGCCCAACCCATAATTGGCTGCAGCTGGGGATCTACCGGATATTTAAAGAGCCAAGATGGCGGCCGTCAGCAGGCTGCAAACATTGCTGCTCCTCCTCCTCTCCTCTCCTCTCCTCTCCTCTCCTCTCCTCTCCTCTCCTCTCCTCTCCTCTCCTCTCCTCTCCTCTCCTCTCCTTCCCGAATCATAAACGGACACGCCACACAGCTGACACGCTCACGCCACGCAGGCAGTCTGTGGCCGGCCTTAGGGTTCACAGGAAAAAGAGTCTCTGCTGAACCTTAGTGTAAGGTGACCAGATTTCTCAGACAAAATCCGGGGACATTTTCAGCTCAGAGGTGTATATACCTCCAAAACACGTCATGTTTTATTTTTGTAAACCTTAAAACGGGGACACTTGACCTAGAGCTGTCCCCCCCAAGGTCTGATCCTAGACTCACCCCTGCTGCTAGTTCATACTCCACTCCACTACACCTCAGAGGGGAATATTTCAAGATAGAAAGTCCTAATATTTCAAGATAGAAAGTCCTAATATTTCAAGATAGAAAGTCTTAATATTTCATAATGTTGTAATGTACTGAACTACTGACATCTTTTGCTTTATTACTTCAGGCTTGTTTCTGCAACAACTCATTGAGAATTCGATACAATGAAAACTATTGAGGATATATTTTCCTTTGACATTGATGCAGTATTAAACGAGATCGCTGCAGTCGGCAGCGGCGAAACAAGCTACAGTGGAAGTTAACAGGATAATTGTCCAGTTTGTATTTACGTTCATAAAAGTGCTCGTTTTGCTACTGACAGACTCAGATTAATATCCCAAGTGTCTGACAACATTATGGAAAGGATTTCTAAGGAGGTCGACCTTTCTGTAAAAGATTAAGATCCTTAAGTCTTGCCGGACTGTTATGTTTTAAAAAAAACATAACAGTCTGCGAAATTGCGTTCGCTAAACCCACCAGACTCCATGTAAATAATCAGTAATTTTAGCATCGTAAAACACGGCTTCTAAAACCTCTCTGAGCAGCGCTGGCTCTGCTGTCTGGAGCCTGCGGGTGTAGGGTGTGCGACTATCGGCTCCGTTTGGTCAGTATTTTCTTTCTTTCATTCCAATTTCGGGTCTGTCAGTCAAAGTGAAATCCGGGGACATTTCCGGGGACAGATCCAGCCGGGGACAGGTCGCCAAAACCGGGGACTGTCCCCGGAAACCGGGGACGTCTGGTCACCCTACCTTAGTGTTCACTAAGGAGACAATCACAGCTAAAAACGTGTTAATGAGACAACCATTACCAGTTGGCCTCAGGTCACCCACGAGCCAAAGCCATACACTGCTGTGGACATTGTTTACTTCATTGTTCTTCATTGCGTTTTTTTAAACCAATCACAATCTTCTTGGGTGGCAATGTGAACAAAAAGGAACTTTTTTTGGCGGAACATTTGGTGGAAGTTATAACTTAATTCAGGCCTATGAGCATCATGGTAATATACACTCCTGTACAGTTGGTGGCAGTATAATACAAAAGTGGTGATCTGTGAAGAAGAAGAACAACAACAACAACAACAACAACAACAACAACAACAACACCACCACCTATGGCTTTGGCTTAGCCATACAACCTGGACTGGAGAAAGACATTTCAGATTGGTAAGTTATTTAAATGTTAACAAATTAGTCTTTCATAAGTTTCAATATTTTAATAGTGCACTGTCTCCTTGACATGGCGATACAACTATCTGAACGCTTGGTTTGAGGGCGCGCCGCGCAAGCAGCTAGGCGAGCATTATAACGTGTTACAAAGTGACGCATGTTCGTCTCTGAAGTAAAGGCTGGACTACAATAGAGCTGCTTGGAGCAGTTGGTGAACAGTGTTTTATGTTGGGGATGGTGAGTCCCTTTTTGGGGGGGGGGGCATTGGGCCTTATTCACTTTGTAAACCTATAATGTGCACAAAAAAGATATATAACACAATAAAGTAAGGGGGAACGCCAAAAGCATAATATGAGCACTTTAAGCTAAAAGAGGGGGCTCAGATGAGCTGCAGGGTTAGTTATAGTTCTCTGGAGGTTTGATGTACAGTGCGGACACTTTCATAAAGTCATCTCCTGAAAACCCCTGCAGGTGTAATATAAAATGTCCTTTGCACATTTTTAAAAGAACTTTTAAGGAATTGTAAAAGTAAAACTGTATTATTAGTAGTATTTCTTTTTTTTTTATTTCAAGCCATTGCAGACCAAAAACCATCATGGCAACATGTGTGAAATGGTTATTTAATCTGTTGATTCATGTATTTTAAACTAATTTATTTCAATGGGAAGCACCATTCGTGGTAACAGCACGAATACGGTAGCGAGTAGTATTGAAAAGCCCAAAATCCACGTAAGGAGGTTGGTTGGGGGGGGTGGATGGGTCAAACCACACAGGACTCTCACCCCGGAGACCGGGTCCATCCGGTTGTTGTCACCGGCGTGTGGCATGTAATTTCCCCATTGTTGCGTCCCCTAGAGACCACAGATAGTGTCCCGGTGACCGTTGTTGTCACCGTCTACCACGTGTGGTGTTTCAGTTACCCGTTGTTGCGTTCCCCAGAGCAGCCAAGGGTCATGGCAGTTGTCGCCAATGTGTGGCGTTTCATTTCCTCGTTCTTCTTTTCCAAACCCCAACCGCCCGTCGTTGTAGCGCGTCCCGCATGCTCGGTCCGTTCCCTTGTTGTCACCGGCGTGTGGCGTTTAATTTCCCCATTGTTGTGTCCCCCAGAGACTAAGGATCGGGCCCTGGCGGTCACCTTTCCCCGTTGTTCTTTTCCTAACCACAACTGTCCCGTTGTCGTAGCGCGTCCCGTGTGTGGCGTCCCGTGTGTGGCCGTCCCGTGTGTGGCCGTCCCGTGTGTGGCGTCCCGTGTGTGGCCGTCCCGTGTGTGGCCGTCCCGTGTGTGGCCGTCCCGTGTGTGGCGTCCGTGGTGTCCGTGTGTGGCGTCCCGTGTCCGTGTGGCGTCCCGTGTCCGTGTGTGGCGTCCCGTGTGTGGCGTTCCGTGTGTGGCGTTCCGTGTGTGGCCGTCCCGTGTGTGGCCGTCCCGTGTGTGGCCGTCCCGTGTGTGGCGTCCCGTGTGTGGCCGTCCCGTGTGTGGCGTCCCGTGTCCGTGTGTGGCGTCCCGTGTCCGTGTGTGGCGTCCCGTGTGTGGCGTTCCGTGTGTGGCCGTCCCGTGTGTGGCGTCCCGTGTGTGGCCGTCCCGTGTGTGGCGTCCCGTGTCCGTGTGTGGCGTCCCGTGTCCGTGTGTGGCGTCCCGTGTGTGGCGTTCCGTGTGTGGCGTTCCGTGTGTGGCGTTCCGTGTGTGGCCGT